>SNQJ01S0047862.1:0-47968 GCA_010110895.2 Picea sitchensis | reverse complement strand
GTATGACCATCTGAGGTTTATGCCAGATCGGCCATCTATTGTATTGATCTTACATTGCTCATAATAAAAGGTCAGATCTTTGCTTGTGCTTCTACATCTTGAATATATTGTGATCTCCATGTGTTGATGAATCTTGTATGCATTTAATAACTCAATAAATCAGTAGTAGTTAGTGATTCCAAGAAAGAATTTGGCTTGGGATCATTACACGACACCTACAACTTTGGGAAGTGGGTCGATCCCTTCGATCATTTCCACCACTGTTCCCTTTATTCAGAACATGTCAGGCGCTCCCTTCTCATATGGGATGCTTGGTTTTGACTCGAACTCGGTGCTCACTTACTCTACTTTACAGACTATTGGTTGTGGATCCTGATTATCTTTCTAATTCAGAGGTATTTGTTTTCAACCTTGTTTATACCCCATGAAGACTTTACACCCCTGAAGAATGTACACTCCTCCATGTGGGGGAGTGCAAAGGGGGTTTACCACCTCTACAGGGTTTGATGACAAGCAGCCCCCTGAAGGAAAATTTGCCTTGTAAATGTATATTGTAATTTCATTGTAAATCTAGACCATTCATTATAAGGTCACAGATCTGAAGGTAGAAGTTATGTTAGGGTTTTTTTCCCTAGAAAGAAACCCTCTTTTATGAGGGAAATGTATTGCAGCTATGTATCATTGTGAATATTGTATTCTAAGAGAGGAGATTGCAAGAGAAAGAAGAGGAAGTTACAATAGGTTTCTTGTGGGTTGTATCCATTCATTTTGATGGATAATAATAAAGGAAGGACCTGGAAATTTATTTGGTGGATGTAGCCCACATTGGGTGAACCACGTATATCTGTGTCTCTATTGTATTGTGTATCTTTTGTGTTTTATTTCTGAGCGAAAGGTAATTCGCAGGAAATGAGGGTTCCTGGTTCGAGTGGGAGTAATGGAGGAATATGAAACGTTTAGGGTTGAGAAATTTAACAAGAAAAACTACTAGTTATGGAATATGCAGATGGACGATTATTTATATCAGAAGGATCCATTCCTTCCATTGGGTGGAACAGAAAAGAAGTCGACATCCATGAAGGATGAATAATGGGAGGTTCTTGACAGAAATGCACTAGGAACGATACGGTTGAGACTGGTAGCGTCAGTGGATTTCAATATTTCAAAATAAAAGACAATGAAGGAGCTGTTGGATGCATTGGATATACTGTATGAAAAACCCTTAGTGTCCAATAAGGTATTTTTAATGAAGAGATTATTTAATATGAAGATCTCAAAAGGTGGGTCTGTTGTAGATCATTTAAATAACTTAGTTGATTAGTAATTGTAATAAATTCATTTAAATGATCTACAACAGACCCACCTTTTATGCCATAAAGTGAACTTTGATGATGAGGTCGGGGCTCTTCTAATATTATGCTCATTTCCAGAAAGTTGGAATGGCTTGGTCATGGATGTAAGTAACTTTGTCTTTTGTTCAAACACTTTAAAATTTGATGATGTTGTTGGTGTTATCCTTAGTGAGGAAATGCAATGAAAAAACACAGGTGAGACATCAGGTAATGCGTTGAACATGGATAATAGGGGAAGATAAAAGGATAAAGGAAAGGGCTCAGAGAACCATGGGAATTATAGGAAGGGAAGATCCAAATCCATATTTGGAAAGATAGAGTGCTAGAATTGTGGGAGGAAAGGACATCTGAAGAAAGACTGCAGAGCTCCAAAGAAACAAAGAGTTGGACAACAGGATAAAAATGAAGAAGCAAATGTAACAGGCGATGTGTTACAAGATGATTTTATTCTTTCTGTAGATAATATTTTTGAGTCATGGATAGTAGATTCAGGGGCTTCATTTTATGCCACACCCCATGGGAAACATTTTCTATATTATGTTCAAGGTTATTTTGGACAGGTTCATTTGGGTGATGATGCACCATGCAAAATTGTTGGAATGGTAAAGGTAAAAATAAAGCAAAGCAATGGAAACCAATGATTGTTGAAAGAGGTAAGACAAGTTCCAGATCTAAGGAAAAATCTAATTTCAACAGGGAAGTTGGCAAGTGAAGATTGTATATCCATATTTACAGATAAGGTGTGGAAGGTCACCAAAGGCTCATTAGTGATAGAAAAAGGAGAGAAGGTAGGTACATTGTATTTATGTACTAGTAATAATCACTCTTCTATCTCTTTAGCTTATACATGAGTGGATACAACACTGTGGCATCATAGGCTTAGACACATGAGTGAGAAGGGGATGCAGATACTTCACAAAATAATTTTGTTGCTAGATCTTAAGCAAATTGATTTGGATTTTTGTGAGCATTGTTGATCCGGATTTTATTAGTGGAACAAAATGAATATAGATTATTATTAACGGGTACTTAAAAAAAAATAACAGAGATACAATAAAACTAGTTTTCTATTCAATAAGGAAATAAGCTGAAACTGTAAAATGCAGTGGAAACAAGCTTGTTGGAATGGTGGCGGCTTATCTCTGAGAAGAGATGTGACGGATGTGCTCATTTGCAAGCAAATCATTACAATGAGGCTCTGAAGGAATTTTTAAAATAAACTTTAATGCCAAAAACCCTAGACATCCAAAAACCTAACCCTAGGAGATGAAGCGCCAAAAGTCATGTGGACCCCGTTTGGGTAAGTTAGTACATTAACTTCCCGGGGTCGTAACTTTTGCATATGATCTCTGTTTTAGGCGTATGATAGCCCGTTGGAAAGGTATCATTGAGGAGATTAATTTTTTGGGCTCAATAATCCATTCAGATATCATTGAGAATCTTGATCTATAAAAACCTTCATTTAGGCCCTCAAAATGGCCCCAAAAGTCAAAACTGCTAAAAATAGTAAATTGCCAAAAACTTGTTTTGAGCCAGTTGGAAAAGGTGGGTGGCCACTGATATCCACTTGGCTCAATCCTCCCATCCTAGGAATAAATGTTATCCATTTCGTTAAGGTCCCCAATCAGATGAGGAAATTTCTGCTGAATTTGGCCCCGGGTGAGCCACTTACCTTGGTGCAAGAGTTGCCCTGCTTTTATGACTCGATAAAGCTGGATACTTTGCTATCGAGTGCCCTTGATATATGTGTCCACAATATGATCATTGGATTCCTATTTTATGTAGTTTAGTTTGAGCTATATTGGTGTCATCTATTCTGCTACTTTTGAGGTGTCCAATAATGGTGGGAAATAAGGGCGAAGGAGATCCACGTTGAACACTTGGTGTAGGCCAAGGAAAGGAGGAATATTGAGCTGAAAAGAATTATCCCCCACGACATTTTTGATGGTGTATGACCCATAATAGAGTGGGAAAATATTGCGATGGGGTCCTCTAAGGAATTCTTTCTGCAAGTGCAACCAAACTTTGTCTCCCACCTAAAACTTATGTGGCACTCGATGTTGATCATAGCATTGTTTGTACTTGTCATTAGACTTCTGTAGGATATCCTGAACCTGTTGGCAGATGTGCTATATCCACTCAATGAATTGGGTGGCTTTGTCAGCTTTAGTTGGAGTAGGAGATGAGTCAGTCGAGGTGACCGCAAGGGGAAGTGCAACATCTATGGGACCCAATGGTTGGAATCCCAACCCCACCTGAAAGGGGTTATGGCCGGTTGAGCTATGTAGGGCTTGGTTGTAGAAATCTTGGGAATAGGGAAGGCTCTCACCCCATGTTCAAGGGTGTTGTGAATTATACATGCGAAGGATATGCACAATAATTCTATTTACGACCTTGGTTTGGCCATCTCTTTAAGGGTGGAAGACTATGGATTTGGTGAGCTTGGTGTCCAGCAGTGGCCAGAGGCTCGACTAGAATGTGATAAGAAACCGACTATCCTGATATGAGATAATGGCTTTTGGGATTCCAAAATGTACCCAGACTAGTTCAAAGAAGAGCTTGGCAGTGGCCTCTGCTGTGATGTTCTTCTTATAGGCAACCAAAATCGCCATCTTAGAAAAGAAATCAACAACCACAAAAACAAAGTTGTTTCCTGGCTTGGTGGATGGGAGGCCCGACATGTAGTCCATCGAGATGGATTCCCATGGCCTGTCAGGAGTAGGAATAGGGGTGTATAGGCCATGTTTCTTAGTGGTCGGTTTGGCAATTGTGTAGGCAATGCATGACCTGATATACTTGCTGACCTCCTGTTGAAGTTTCGACCAATATAAATATTTTTGTAGCATCTCCACTATATTTTCGATGCCAAAGTGTCCTTCCACTCGACTGTAGTGGGCTTCCCAGATCAGCTTCACTTGCTCGCTTGATGGAACACGGATATGGCCCATACGACACAACAACCCATCCTGAGGAGGGAAATTATCAACAACTACGCTTTCCCCCAACATTTGGTAGGTGGTGCCGAAATCCAGGTCTGTCTCATAGAGTTGGGGCCATCCAGAGGTCTCATGGTTGCAAGAGTCTAGCACCGTGGTGAGTGTCGTGACTGGTGGTCTGCTAAGGAAATCAACAACACGATTGGTGCTTCATGTTTTATACTTGATGTTGAGGTGGAATTGCCGCAAATATGTGGACCAATTTTGATGGCAATCCTTCTGCAATTTTCCTTGTGTCTGCATGAATTGCAGTGTCTTATGATCGGTGTGTATGAATGTCTCCACTGGCGGCATGCTTTCACAATGGAGTACATTTCTTTGTCATAAGTAGGGTACTTATGGACAACATCTGATAGTGTCTCACTATGATAGGCCACGGGGTGGTCGTGCTGAGTGATAACGACACCCACAACATAGTCTGAAGCATCTGTCTTGATCTCAAAGGGATACTGTAGGTCTGGGAGTGAAAGTACTGGGGATGAGCACAAGTGTTGCTTCAAATCATCAAACGTTTGCTGTTGGGACCGACCCCACACAAATTTCACCTTACCACCACCCTTGATTATTTGGTTGAGGGCCCATGGAATATTGGAGAATCCCAACACGAACCTACGGTAGAAATTGGCAAGGCCCAACAAGCTCTGAATCTTAATGAGTGTTGTTGGGGCTGGCCAGTCACAGATGACTTGGATCTTGGCTGGATCCACATGTACGCCATGTTGATCAATGATGTAGCCCAGGTAATGGAACTTGCTCAAGCCAAAGAATGATTTTTTCAAGTTGGCGTATAGCTTGTGCTATCATAGGGTGTGCAGAACTTGTTGAATATCCTGTAAGTGTTCAACCCAAGTCTTGTTGTAAATGAGAGTGTCATCCAGATACACCACTACAAAATTATTGGTGAATGGTCGCAGGATATCATCCATCAACCTCATGAAAGTGGTTGGTGCATTTGTCAAACCAAAGGGCATGACCAACCATTCAAAAAGGCCTTCCTTTGACTTGAAGGTCGTCTGTCATACATCTGTATGTTCTATCGGAACCTAGTGGTAGCCAGACTTCAGATCAATCTTACTGAAGTATTTGGCCCTCGTGAGTTGATCAAGGAGGTTGTCGATTCAGGGAATTGGGTACCGGTTTCGGACTGTGATTTTATTCAGAGCTTGGTAATCAATGTAGAGTCACCAGGTTCCATCTTTCGTCTATACCATCACAATTGGGCTCCCACAAGGTGATGAGTTGGGAAAGATGTGCCCCTTGTGGAGAATTTCTTCGATCTATCACTTGATCTCCTCATTATCTAACAAAGAGTGGCAATAGACCGAACCATTGGGCAGCGATGCACCAGGGGTCAGATCGATGGAGTGCTTGACCTGGCAGTGCAGAGGTACCCCAGTATGTGAGGAGAAGATATCCGAGTATTCTTCCACGAACTTATCTACTTGCTTCTGCTGTGTGGATAGGTCAGTCACAGAGACCCTGGATGTGGCTATGATCTTTCGCTTATTATGAGAGTGAATCAAGAAGAAGACAAACTTCCCCATCTGAGAGATGACATTCTTGCATTGCTTAGTAGAGATCAAGGAAATAACACTAGGTGGGACTACCTTAGGTATCCTGTAAAATTTCCTATTGAAAGTAATAATAACACTACGAGGCCTAGACTCACATACAACATCAAGTTTCCTTAAATAAGGTTGTCCCAAGAGAACATCACAAACTTCGAGAGGAGAAAAAACACACAATACCTTGTCTTTGAAGGGCTTGATGTTATACGACAGTTGGCACTATTGGCTGACGTGGAGATCATTTCCTTGGCGAAGCCATATAATGGTGTAGGGTTGTGGGTGCGTTGTTTTCAACAGGGCTAGATGCTTGACGACCTCTACTGATATGACGTTGTTCTAGCTACCATTATCAATGATGAAGTGCAGCGGGGTTCCTTTTACCCACATCTATGAATGGAAGAGGTGCTTGGCTTCTTATGGCTCATCTGGTTCACCAGGTTGGAGCTTGGTGGTAGCAATAGTGGCACTAGGTTCCGCATCAATGATATGTCTTCCCCTTTCTGGTTCTGGCCCAAAGTCAAAACCCCCATCTGATTCAAAGGCTTTCACTTCAGCCACCAGCGACTGCTTTGAGCAGCAGTCAGCAGTGTTATGCCAAGGGCTCTTATGGAAGTCACACCACTTCCTGATATCTTTCTTTTTCTTTTCGATGTCCTTATTTGCTTGCAGCTTGGATTGGTTGTCCTGATATTGTCCATATTTTCTCTATCCTTTACTTTATGGTTTGGCACCACCCTTTCCTGGATTTTGTTGTGAGGGGTTCCCAGGCCCAAATTGTCGCGTCTTTTGTTTGAGCTTCTGCTCGATTTTGACGACATATCGGTAGGTCGTGCCCAAGGATGAGATGTCCATAAATTCCATTTTAGTCTAGATGTATCTATGCAGATCACCATGATAATTGAGCACCATATGTCATTCTAAATCTTTGATACCCAGCTTGGTGCGCAAGGTATGGAAAATATTTGTGAAATATGGCACTGCCTAGTTTCTTTCTTGTCGCAGTGTGGTCCATTTGGTATACAAGTCATCATAACTTCGGACAAGGTAATATTGTTCCTTAATAACATCCCTGAAGGATTACTAGGTGGCCATGACTATAAATAATTATGTTTCCTTTTTTTAACAGAAGGTTTCCCACCAATCTTTGACATGGGGAATGGCTTTGAGGAGTGCAAAAGTAATATTTTCTATATTCGAAAAATTATGGATAGAAAAATACCCTTGTAGTAGATTCAACCACTTGTCTACAACATCTGCATCTATCTGTTATTCAAATATAGGAATATCAAAATTTATTTGTACCTTGAAGGGGGTGGCGCCGCCTCTCGAAGAAGATTCATCGTCTATTGGTAGCCATCGAAGGATTTGCACGAAACTATCCATCATCTCGTTCCTTTGTTGAGTGAGGGATTCCTCAATCAACGGTTTGAAACAATCTCTTATCCTGTCATCTCTCTTTTCTCCTACCATGAGAGGTCGCTTGGGCATGCGAGAGCTTTTGTCCTCAAGAGAAACAATCTCGAGACCCAACTCTTTGTACTCTAACCTCATTGGGGACATGCATTAAGATGACAAGGAGCATAATGCTATGATACCACTGATCCAGATTTTATGAGCAGAACAAAATGAATACAAATTATCAACAGGTACTTAACACAAAATAATAGAGATACAGTAAAACTGATTTTCTATTCAATAAGGAAATAAGTTGAAACTGTAAAATGCAATGGAAACAAGCTTGCTGGAATGGTGGTGGCTTATCTTTGAGAAGAGATGTGACGGTTGTGCTCATTCACAAGAAAATCATTACAATGAGGATATGAAGGCTTTTTTACAATAAAAAGGAATGCCAAAAACCCTAGACATCCAAAAATCTAACCCTAGGAGATGAAGCGCCAAAAGTCATGTGGGCCCCGTTTGTGTAAGTTAGTACATTAACTTCTCAGGGTCGTAACTTTTGCATACGATCTCCATTTTAGGCGTATGATAGCCCGTTGGAAAGGTATAATATAGGAGATTAATTTTGGAGGATCAGTATTTCCTTCACCTATCATTGAGAATCTCAATCCTGAAAATCCTTCATTTAGGCCCTCAAAATGGCCCCGAAAGTTAAAACTGCTAAAAATAGTAAATTGCCAAAATTGTCAGAAAATTGTTTTGAGCTAGTTGGAAATGGTGGGTGGCCACCGATATCCACCTGGATCAATTGTGTTTATGGAAAATAGAAGAGATTTATATTTCTCAGAGTCGGAAAAGAAAAGAACGGTGAAAGGTTAGAGCTTGTGCATACAGATATATGGGGACCAGCTCAGGTGTCATCTCTTGGTGGCTCTCATTATTATGTTACTTTTATTGATGATGCAACTAGAAAAACTTGGGTTTATTGCATTTGACAAAAATATGATGTTTTTTATACCTTTAATAAATAGAAAGCTTTGGTTGAGAATGAGACAGGAAAAAGGTTGAAGTGTCTTAGATCAGAAAATGAAGGTGAATATTGTAGAAAGGAGTTTGATGATTATTGTTCATACCATGGGATTCATAGAGAGAAGACAGTTCCAGGAAAACCACAAGAAAATGGTGTGTCAGAAAGGATGAATAAGACAATCATGGAGCGTGCAAGGAGTATGAGATTGCATGCTGGTTTTCCCTTACAGTTCTTGGAAGCTGTTCTAGATACTGTTGTTTACTTAATAAAAATAGCACCTTCAAGATATTTGGATGGTAGAATTCCAGAAGATGCATGGACAGGTAAAAAGGTAAAATATTCCTTTTTGAAGACTTTCGGTTGTGAATAATTTGTCCATATTGATAAAGAAAATAGAACAAAGCTTGAGGAAAAATCTAAGAAGTGTACCTTTATTGGATACAATGTTAATGATTTTGGTTATCACTTATGGGATTATGAAAATAACAAAATCATTAGGAGTAGAGATGTCATATTCAATGAGAAGGTCATGTACAAATATCAGTTGCAGGGAGAGAAACAGGAAAAATAAAAACCAGAATACACAATGCTTGATGAGATCACTGGAAAAGAAACTCCAAAGGTACCAGAAAATCAAAATGTACAACAACAAGATCAATAGGTACCTCAAACTCTTGTAAGTGTTTTTAGAAGATCTACCAGGTTAATTAGACCCCCTAAACGATACTCTCCATTGTATTATTTATTGTTGACTGATTCCGATGAACCAGAATGTTATGAAGTGGCAATGCAGGTAGACACTAAAAATAAGTGGGAGCAAGGAATGAAAGAGGAAATGGATTCCCTAGTAAATAACCAAAGTTGGGACTTGGTTCAGTTTCCTATAGGAAAAAGAGAATTGCAAAATAAATGGGTTTACAAATTGAAGGAAGAAGATGGAGGAAAAAAACGGTACAAGGCTAGACTTGTTGTAAAGGGGTTTCCACAAAAGAAAGGTATATATTTTGATGAAATATTTTCTCATGTTGTTAAAATGACTTCAATTAGGACTATTTTAAGTCTTGTGGCAGCAGAATATTTTCATCTTGAATATCTAGATGTAAAAACAACTTTTCTCTATGGGGATTTGGAGGAAGAGATTTATATGCAACAACCACAAGGGTATGAGGTCAAAGGGAAGGAGAATTTAGTATGCAGGTTGAAGAAGAGATTGTATGGCCTAAAGCAAGCTCCAAGGCAGTGGTATTTGAAGTTTGATAGGTTTATGGCAAAACAAGGTTATAATAGATGCCATTTTGATCATTGTGTTTATTTTAAAAGGATAGAAAATGGAAGTTGTATTATCTTTCTATTGTATGTAGATGACATGCTTATTGCAGGGTCTGATATGTAGGATATAAATGTGCTCAAGAAGAAATTATATAATTCAATTTCAATGAAGGATTTGGGTGATGCAAAGAAAATCCTTGGTATGAGAATAACAAGAGACAGGAAAAATCACAAATTGACATTGTCTTAGGGTGAGTACATAGAGAAGGTGTTGGAGAGGTTTAGAATGCATAATGCAAAACCAATTAGTACACCTTTGGCTAGCCATTTCAAATTAACTAATGAAATGTGTCCCCAAAAACAAGAGGATATAGTATACATGTCCAGGGTCCCTTATTCATCAACAGTTGGCAACTTGATGTATGTGATGGTTTGCACAAGACCAGATATTGCACATGCAGTGGGAGTTGTGAGCAGGTATATGCACAATCCAGGTAATGAACATTAGGATGAATTAAAGTGGATTCTCAGGTATTTGAGAGGTAGTGCTACTCATGCATTATGCTTTGGAGGTTCATACACTATTCTATAGGGATATGTTGATTCAAATATGGCAGGTGATAAAGACAACAGGAGGAGCATCGCAGGGTATGTTTTTACTATATGTGGAACAAAAGTAAGTTGGATTTCAAAACTGTAAAAGGTTGTTTCACTTTCAACAAAAGAGGCAGAGTATGTTGCTGCTATAGAGGCTAGTAAAAAGATGATTTTCTTACAGAGGTTTATGGAGGAATTGGGAAAGAAGCAAGAGAAAAATAGGTTGTACTGTGATAGTGAGAGTTCCATTCATCTTGAAAATAACTCAACCTTCCATTCGAATAATAAGCATATACAACTCAAGTACCATTTCATACGATTCGTCTTGGAAGATGGAAATTTGAATTTGGAAATGATACACACTAGATGAAATCCTGCAGACATGTTAACAAAGGGAGTAACTAGGGAGAAGCTATGTTCCTGCTCAATTTCAGTTGGTATTCAAGCATGAAGGTGAAGATGAGAACTTTTCCAGGTCCAAGAAGGTTCATAGTCTAGTAGATACAACAATGGTGGAGTTGTTGAGATCAGTCTCCAAGTGGGATATTGTTGGTTGTGGAGCTTGATTATGTTTCTGATTTAGAGGTCTTTGTTTTCAGCTGTGTTTATACCCCATGAAGAATTTACACCCCGAAAGAATGTACACTCCTCCATGTGAGGGAGTGCAGAGGGGGGTTACCCCCTCTGTGGGGTCCAAGGGAAAGCGGGCCCCCGGAAGGGGTTCGAGGGAGAATCCCCCAAAGGAAAAATTACCTTGTAAATGTATATTGTAATTTCATTGTAAATCTGGACCATTCATTATAAGGTCGCATATATGACAGTAGAAGTTATGTCAAGGTTTTTTTCCCTAGAAGGAAATCCTCTTTTATGAGGGAAATGTATTGTGGCTATGTATCATTGGGAATATTGTATTCTAAGAGAGGATATTGTGAGAAAAAGAAGAGGAAGTTACAACAAGTTTGTTGTAGGTTGTATCCCTTCATTTTATTGGATAATAATAAAGGAAGAACCTGGAAATTTATCTGGTGGACATAGTCCACACTTGGTGAACCACATATATCTATGTCTCTATTGTATGGTGTATCTTCTATGTTTTATTTATGCATTTGTTTTATTTTATTGCTCCACGGTCCTATTTTTCTAACACAGACCATGGGTCTGGGGTAGGGAGCTCCAATTATCCCTTGCAAGAATATGCTGAGGGAACCACTGCCCCGTTCAATTCTATCCCTTACGGTGGGGGTCATATACCTCCATTGTCCCCTTCGCTCGGTGGCATGCTTAAGAAGTCGATCGGTCCTAACGCTAACTATAGTTTGTTCAGTGGAGGTAGTTTGGGCCTTCATCCTACATGATGCAGGTGGGATCTATGTCGTATTATTTGTTCGGTGCGTTTGGAAATAAATCCTTTTCTTCATCTTCTTTGTTAGTTAGGGGAAACCCCAACTTTGGTCAACAAAACCTTGTGCAAGGTCCCATTCCTTCACAGGGAGCGATGACAAGAGTGTACTCCACACAAAGTCTTTGGAATCCTTGGTAGGGCCCGTTTCCTTCACAAGGGATGTTGATCATGGGAAACCCCTACCACACCATGTGGAACCCTGGGCAAGGTTCAATACCTATACTAGGAGGAACGATTAGCGGCATCCCCAACCAAGGTCCTTGGAACACTTCACATGGAGAAATCCATGCACAAGATATGTCATCTATCTTTGAGATTCAGTCGATGATACAACAACAAACACAGGTTTCTGTTGTTGGTTAGGGCCACAGTTTCTACCAAAACCCTAGCCAACAATCCAAATTTTCCTGGAAACCTGGTGCCAGTCAAAATCGAGGCCCATCTTTTCATGTAAATACTCCACAACCAAAACTACCCTTCCTGGAAACCTTTCATTTTCTAGACTTATTGATATTGTTAAATGACCCTATATGTCATGATCCACGTTGGCCCCCCATGCCGACTAATTTGCCTTCTAAAATCCCTAATTTTGATGGAAATATTGGTGAAGATCCAGGTGATCACATGACTACTTTTCAATTGTGGTGCTCAACCAACTTGTTGAAGGATGACTCCATTCAGTTGTGCCTGTTTCAACGCACTCTTATAGGGGGTGAAACAAATTGGTATATCGAGCCCAACAACTTGACGTACTCTTACTTTAATGACCTGGCTATGGTTTTCCTTAACCATTTCCAGTTGCCAGTGAGATATGATGCCGACATCGGGTTGCTGGAAAACTTCGAGCAGACTAAATTCGACCACATTTTTAATCATATCCGTGAATGGAGGCAAAAAAATATCTTGATTAAGGTCAAGGTCCCTCTTGCATTTTTTCTTGAGTGGTTCTTAAAGTCTTTGGTGCCTTATATATACAAAGACGTAGCAACGTCCATAGTGTTTTTTGAAGAAGAGGATATTATGAGAGCCCAACAGCTAGAACTGATTTAATCTTAGTATGGCATGCTTTATGAGATATTACCTGATGCACCATGGTCAACTCTTTATAAGGACAAACAAAATTTCAGGACCCAAGCTAATGGCATAGTGGGCTCAACATAAATCAAGTCCACATATATGTTTTCTAATCAATTACAACAGTTATCGATTCAACAGACTATGTCTAGACAAACTCCTATTTCGACTGCCCCTGCAACCCAGACGTCAGATGTACATAGTGTGCAATTGAAAACTCCCAAGGCTAACCAATAAATTGAGGGAAAGAAGAAATATAAAAAAGAAGGGTAAAGTGGATAAAAAGGCTGCTAATAATGTTGTCAAGGGAAAAACTAAGAAGAGGAAGGTGAAGTTTCTGTGAAATATTTTCATGAATGACCACTTAACTCACCTATGCCCTCAAATTGTAAAATCCCATAAGCTACTGGCACAACAACAACCTGATTTGTTGACAAACCCTTTTCCACAAGGGAAAAATATGGCTCAAGCTTCTACATCCACTAGTGCGCTTGGGAGCAGTCAGGGACCTCCCACACCTAATCCAAAAAACCCGGCTACATAAATTTACATGATGAACACCGATGCTCATTTATCAACCAAGAATCATGACTACGAGACGACGAAATTTGTTGAGAAGGGAAAAGAGGTCTCCATCTCATCAAATCCTCTTCAAATTGAGAAGACAATGGGAGAAGCAATGACTTGCATCCCCAAAGGTGTGTTTAAGAAGGCTCCACACAACCCAAACACAAGGGTTGCTTAGAATTACTCCATTATGGAGGATCTAGAACATAGCCTTTGAACAATGTCTGCTCTAGAGGTTCTCCAGATTCACCCCTCATAAAGGAAATATTTGTTGTCTGCCTTGCGAGTGACGAAACCTAGTAACTCAGGAATGATCATTTTTTATCCAACTGACCTTAAACCTCATCTTCCTCACCATGTCTCCTTTCAAATAGTAGTGGGATACACCATGAAATTGTTGACACAGAATATTTTCCGTACGATGGTTGATGAGGGGGCCTCTAATTGTGTGATGTCATTTGCATGTTGGAGGGCCATTGGCCAACCTGATTTGTCTATGTCACCTACGTTGCTTACGGATTTTGACAGTCGATCGTCCAGACCACATGGTATAATTCCCTCTTTTCCCATGCAATTGGAGGGTAATACTGTGTGTGTCTAGGTTGAAGTAGTCGATGCACCTCTCGACAACAATCTTCTGTTAAGAAAAAGTTGGACTTACACAATGCACGCTGTTGTAGCCACTTTTTTTGGGGTCTTATGCTTTCTACATGAATGTCAGATTATAATCATCGACCAGTTGTCCTTCTCTCATCCCAGACCTTCATCTTGGGCTTCCACAGTCCTGATGATTGATAACCCGCAGCTAGACACTGTCAATTTAGGTGTCATATTTTTTCCTTCATTTATGGGAACTTTTGACTAGATGTCGACTGACCGAAGGATGCAATTTTTCAAGTGTTGTATTTTAAAAAGAGATACTTTCACGACTCGTGGACTTTACCTTTCCCATTGGATTCAATGGAAGGGATAGGGAACCTTGGCATGGCCATGCCCTTATCCATTGTTGAGGTTGCATACAGTGTTGTCCGACAAGCCTCGACCAACCCCGATCTGGATCCCCTACAAGAGCTAGACCCAGTTCTTGATCCTATTTGGGCTCAAGAATCTCTCCTCATTTAGGACTCTTTGGACTTAACATTTCCCTCTGACAAGTTGATTTTGGAGGAAATGACTAGTCCCGAAATACCTTGGGATGATATTCACCATAGATCTATTTTCTTCTCGAGTATAGAATAATAGAGGCATGAGAGTTTAGTATGAACATGAATGGAGATATCCCTTGTCCTATTGACCCTCGGGCTATGCACAGAGTATACATAGAGGGAAACATGGAAAGTATTGTTGCAACAATTCCTATCGATATCTCCAAAACCCCTGGCATCATGGAGAATGTCTTCATCTGAGCGGATTGCTCCCCCGAAAAGATTTGAATCCACACGAAGTTGTTTAAATAGTTCCGTGAAGTTTTTGACTGGTCTTATGAGGATATGCCAGGAATAGACCCACGAATTTTCGAACACGAATTCATGACTTACCTTGATGTTAAACCAGTCCAACAGAAGCTTCGCCTGGTCAATCCTCAAAAATTCGCAACAATAAAATTTGAGGTGCAGAAAATCCTAAAAGTTGGTTTCATCTACCCTGTGCAATTAAATGAATGGGTATCAAATATGGTTCCTGTCAACAAGAAGAAAGTCATGATTCATGTTTGTATGGATTTCTGCGATTTGAACAAAGCTTGTCCGAAAGACAATTTTCCAACCCCGTTTATTGACCAGATTGTCGATGAGTGTGCGGGTTGCGAAGTCTTTTCTTTCATGGACAATTTTTCAGGATATAATCAAATTCAAATCGAACCCAAGGACTAACATAAAACATCTTTTATTTGTCCTTGGGGTAATTTTTCTTATTGGAAAATGACTTTTGGCCCGAAGAATGTTGGAACTACTTTTCAGCAGGCCATATCATTTTATTCTCATGACCTCAAACACATAGTCGAGGCATACCTAGATGATCTAGCATCACGTTCTCACAAGATATCCGATCATCCTCCCCATTTATGACTAATATTTGAGCAGTGTTGCTACTATCGGATTTGCTTGAATCCAAATAAGTGCAGTTTTTGTGTGACATATGGTCGTTTATTAGGTTTCATCGTTTCAACAAAATGGATCATGGCATATCCTCTTAGGGTTGAGTAAATAGTTCAATTTCCTCCCTCGCGTGCAATACCCCAGCATCAAAGTTTACAGGGGAAATCAAATTTTTTTGTCATTTTGTTGCTAATTATGTCGATATTATGAAAGGGTTGATGTATATTTTAAAAAAGGGAGTCCCATTATGTTGGGATGAAGTAGATCAATGCTCATTTGATGAATTGAAACACACTTTGATGTCTAGCCCTCTGCTCATACCAATTGATTATGGCAAGGATTTGTTTTTATATAAGGCTGCAGCAGATTCCACAATTGGCATTTGTCTTGGTACAAGAGGATGATGTGCTCTATGAGCATGTTATCTATTATCTTATTCGAGGCCTCGTTGGACTAGAGATAAACTATTTTCATGTTGATAAACTCTCTTTGGAAGTCATTCATGTTGTCCAACGGTTCTGTCACTATATATTACTTCTCAAGACCGTTGTCTTTGCCATCGTTAATCCTTTTCAATATGCATTAATGCGACATGTCATCAGTGGAAAAATTAGTCGATGGACATTTATCCTTCAAGAATTTGACTTGGATTTAATTTGGGAGAAGTCTAAAAAGTCCATGGTCTTCGTTGAGTTAATCTCAGAACTGTCAGTCGAAAGTGGTGATATTTCACCTGAAGAGTCACCTATCAATGAAGATGTTTTTCTCATAGAATATTTGGACCCTTGGTATGGACATATACTTGTGTATCTTCAAACTTTTAAGTGCCCCACTTCTAATTCTTGCAATGAACGTCGATGAATATGACACCAAGCATGAAACTATCTCATCCTCGATGACACTTTGTATTGTTGAGGTGTAGATTACATTCTTCGACGATGTCTTACTCATGGAGAAGTGAAGCTTGTTTAGGAAAACCCTGCTCCTATATTATTTGTTATTGATGTCGGTCCCTTCACCAAGTGGGGGATTGATTTCACTACATGTCACCTGACTTCTTCTAGGGGGCACCGATATATCATTATAGAATTTGACTACTTCACTAAGTGGGTCGAAGCTATGTTGACATTTGACAATGATGGGGAAACTGCTTCCCTTTTTGTTTTCAGTCAGATTGTAGCTAGATTCGGTATCTCGAAGGAGATTGTCACTGACAGTGGGAGACACTTTCAAAACAAAATGATGACTGAATTAACATCAAATATTGGGTTTAAACAAGAACATTCATCACCCTATTACCCGCAAGTGAATGGTCAGGTTGAAGCTGTGAATAAGTCTCTTAAAACTATTCTTCAATGAATGATCAATTCAGCCAAGTCAAATTGGCATTTGATGTTATATTCATCACTGTGATTATTGAACATCAATGAAGATTGCAATTGGTTTTTCACCTTTTCAACTCGTCTATGGACTAGATGCATTATTTCCCATTGAGTGTCAAATCCCTTCTCTGAAGTTAATAGTGGAGTTGTTTCCCGACACTACACCGCTTGAAGAATGCCTTCTATATATTGAGCAGCTCGATGAGTAGCATCGATGCAGCCTTGAATAACGAGGCTCATAAGAAATGAGTCAAGTGTCAATACGATCAGTCTTTTCACCCTCAGATTTTCTCTAAAGACGATCTTGTCCTGGTCTACAACCAAGAAAAAAATCCCTTAGGGGAAGGCAAGTTCAAACCCATGTGGTTCAGACCTTTCATTGTGAAAGAGGTCTTGGAGAATGGTTCTTATCATTTGGTTTATTTCTATTGGAATGCCTTAGTGAAGCCTAAAAATGAGCTCTACCTTAAAAAGTATTTCACTTAGCTAGGTCACCTAGGTATGGCTTCTTGTATATATGTATAGTTTTTTATACATGTTTGTATTTTTGTTTTTTGGACGTGTAGTTATTATGTTATATTTTCACTGTGGCAGATGTCATGTGAATCAAAATTTTATGTTGGACTCATCGATGATGCCAACTAACACACACAAAGGCTCGCTTCCGTAGCCTAGGTGATTTTCACACCTAGGAGTCAGTTGCTATCTTTTGGAGGTATTTTTCTAGGCAAAGAAACAAATAATGTTGTTGTGTACAGTGCAATAATAGAATTGCTACATGATGCCTTGTCACATTGTATTTCTCGCCTCTGGGTTTACTTAGATGCTCAACTAGTTGTGTCCTAGTTAAATGGGATTTACTGCATTTATGATACCACTCTTCACCGATGATTCCTTAGGGTACGTATCTTAGAAAAATATTTTGATTATATTACTTATATTCATGTTCCTAGTAGATTTAATCATTTAACCGATACTCTAGCTAATTAAGTTTTAGATTGGCATGTTTCTCACATGTAAAAGTCAAACACACACATACACATGTAAATACATTTGTAAAAAATTCATCCATAAAACATAAAAGATGTATATATATATGTCCAAAAATAGTGTCATGAGTACAAAGTGGGATCAAAAGCCTAAGAAGTAGTTGGTATACATTGTTGGGCTAAAGCCCTGAAAATACATAGTACAAAAAGTTTCCTCGACACATAAGTATTCTAAGGCACCCCTACTACATGTGGTTGCATATATGGGGGGAGATCCTTGATCTCATTCATAGGAAATGCACAAGTGAGAGAAGTGAGGTTACTCTCTACTCGTCGTAGGATTCTATCAGCCTCTCTGGTTGGGGGTCCTCCTGTAGGTTCCATTCCTCCTACTACTATTGGTCTTGGGACAATGTCTGGTCCTGGCGAAGTCTACCAGTTGAACGAGTCCCATATCTATACATAACATATTTGTAAGTTAGTACTTTGACACACACATAAAAATGGTATATATATAAATTATAAATTTAATAACTATAAAAAATGTATATTACCTATCTCTCCACGCTCCTCGCCAGGGGGCATGGGCATGTCAAGATCTCTAAGAAAATTAATCCTTGGATAGGGATAGTCCTCTATGACTAGGATTTGATGGGCCCACCATTCAAAGAATTTATTGTCGAAGACCTCCTAGGTCCTTCCTCCACCCTGTCTAAGAAGTAAGATTGATTACCTGCACAATCCTGGGAAGGAGGCAATATGCCCCCGTACTATCTCTCTTGAGCTGAGACTAGACACCCTCTCAAAGAAAAAGGAGCATAGAACGGTACCAAACCCTAACTTCTTGTTTGTACACCTACGACACTATGTGAATTGTCTCTTTATGCATACTAGCATGGTAGTACTCCATTGAAATATAGTCACCTCTAAACATTGGACTACATAGTGCATATGTGTGTGAGAGGCCTGATGGAGTGTTGTGGATCCCATAATCTGCTTGATAATGAACAAAATAAATCGCAGGGAGAGGCTGCTAATCTTGTGAATTGGCACCTGAGAACCTACTTTCTCGGTACCATCCTCACAATAGATATTGATGTAGTCCTCAATGTTATATGGCCCTGAAGGAAAGTTCCTCAAGTTGACCAGATCCCCTCATCTAGAGAGACCAGTCAAGAAGTAAATATCCTATGTGGCTAGGGTCAGTGATTGACCCTCTAGCATGAAAGCCTCTGCATCAAGATGTCAATACTCCACTAGAGCATCGAGCAACCTCAGTTGTGCCCTCATGAAGGGACACTGGAAAAATTTCCATAAGCCACACTCTTTTAGTGTAGCAATGGCCACAGGGTCCTCCTCGACCAAAATATCCAACTCTTCATGTTCCCTCTCTCTCGAGTGCACATACATCCTGACACACACAAAAAATGGAGAAGTTTTAGTACTTGTGTTTCCTTTTTTTAATATAAAGGGAGGTGTACACGGGCTGAAGTTTGAAAAGTCACATATGTACTCGGGTTGTTTATTTCTCTACCTGAGTACATATGCGGGATGACCTTGGATAGCCTACGTACACACAAGATAAACCTTTTTATGTGGGCGCGTCCCTACCAAACTAAAAATTAAATGAAAATAAAGGAACTAAAATCAAAAGAGGGGTGATTTGTAGTTACCTAGTCCAAGAAGGAGGGTTTTCTGTCCACCATAGCTCTCAGAATTCATGTTTTGATCAAGGGGGGGTTTTGACCTTTTTGTTAATTTCCAATTTACAATGGTAAAAATGAGTTGTCCACCTCTATTTATAGACTTTTTTGGCCCTCTTTTTCCCTAATTTGGTCCCCTTTTTCACTTTTCATGACTTGGAAGCTGCTTGATTTCTCTTTTGAGTTATCTTTGGGGAATTCTGATGGACTTTCCCTTTTGGTTTGATAAATTTTTTGAGATGGGTTACACTCATATCATCCCATGGTGAAAGCAATTTTCTCAATTTTTGCATATAAGTTAGGTTTTAACCTCCCAACTCTCCACATATTGTTGTCTTTTCATCTTTTCCATAGGATCGATCCCACCAAAGTGTGACACGAAACTTTCTGGGCTGGTTTAGAAGTGTCCTAATTAGGTGGTAGAGCCTACCTCTACATGGATTCCCTTCGTACATCCTTTGCTACATTTTGGCATCCATGTTGTGAGTTTTGATTATAGGCTTGGGAGTCCTTGTTAGTCCTGCTATGATTACATATTGAAGCCACATTCTTCTTGTTAATCATCATTCTTGGCCTTACCCACGAGACTCCCTAATGATCACACTTTTTTGTCTTTCAATCTTACTTTAAATTTCGAAATCAACATCCAATGAGACTGCATTTATTCTTTTCGATATCATTTGGATTACTTGAGAAAAGTAACCCCTCTGGAGTCTTCTTTAAGCCCTTTTCAAACTCTCAAAAATTGAAAAGATTGTTGAGCGATCTTATTGCCCTTCATGCTCGCCAAACTAAAAATTGAAGGCACATTTGTCCACCAGTAGTTTACACCTTTTTCGGTCCGGATGGCTAATTTTACGAATAAAGGTATGCCCTAGGGACTTCGGTTCTCTAGAAGAATATTCTTAGGCATAATTTTAACCCTTTTTCAAGCCCGAGGGAATAAATTTTTGAAAAAGGAACATTCTCCTTGGTTTTTGTTTTTCTATTTTTCAAGCCTTGGAGATTACTTACAAAAAAGGAACCCCCTCGGAGTCCATAGTTAACCTCTTTTCAGACTCCCTAAATATGAAAATATCACCGAGTGACCTTGTTCCTTTCACACTTGTTAATTGGTCTAGAAATAACATATGCTTGGCATGAGTTTAACCCTTTTTCCAACCAGTATATTATTTCAAAAAAAGGTACGCTTTGAGAGATTCATCTCACCGGGAGAGTTCTCCTAAGTTATATTTTATACTTTTTAGGGATAAGGAGACTAAAACTAGAAAAAGGTTGTGAGTCCATAGTTAATCTCTTTTCAGACTCCTTAAAATGGAAAATATATCCGAGTGATGTTGTCTCAATCACACTCGTTAAAATGGTATTGAAGAGACATATTTTCGATATAAGTTTAACCCTTTTTCGAACAGACTAGAATTATTGCAAAAAAGGAACTCCTTCGAGTATTCTTTTAACATTTTTTCAGAATCTCTAAACATGAAAAACCACTGATCTTACCTTCTCTGGACTTGTAAAAACTTTGCATAGAAGGAGTCTTGTTGTGTCATGCTTAATTGCATCGCATGTCTCATATTTACATATTTGGCCTAATGTAGGCTCCATGTTGCTCTCAACTGAACCTTTAAAGCATTCCTTATACGCAAGCCTCACAAGACTTTTTTCCTCTGCGATATGACACCTTGACCCATGGAGTAATGTTTCCCCAAGTGTCCTTATCCTACACATGTATCCTTACACAGAACATTAGTATGTCCCATGCACTTGGAACTAGTTTGCTTGTTTGTGACACTCGTTCCTCCTTTATGATGTAGCATTCTTTTATTCTTTTTCAAGATCGTTAAAAATTTGAAAAAGAAAAAAAAAAATCAAATAATCCAAAAAGAGGGGACAAAATATATCAATTCGTTTTTCATCAGCAAGATAGTCACCCTTGGACAAAGCACATCCTTTTTTTTGTTCGTCAAGCATTGGGATCTAGTATGGCCTTAGGAATTTGTTCTCACTACATAGATTTGTGTCCTCCTCCATTTGGTTACTCTTCCAAACATATGGATAGTTTTTGGTGCCTCCTACATCGCAAACTTATGTCAATATTACATTGCCTAAGTCTGATCATCTTTCATGATTTTGTCCGAGGGAAGTTTTATCCAACCTGAGTCGACCATTCTGTAATTTGTCTCTTGAATTCCATGAGTTGGCCATCCCGAGAGTCTAGTCAAGTCTGATTTCAAAAACTATGAAGTTTGATACCTGATAATCGAGATCCTCCAGTCTTTCCCCGATGTCTTGTTGAATACCTTATAGTATTGAGTCTTACACTCTTATTATACTCCTACCTGATTTGTTGAATATCTTGAAGTTGTTGCTCGAGCTATGGGGTCCTCATCTCCAGCCACATGCATTGATGCTTCTTGAAGATGCATATTATATTGTACTTGAATATCATCAAATGATTTTGAGATGTAGATGCATTGTGTATTTCTCGCGACTACAATTTATATAAACATTTCTATTACATGGATCTGTAGTGTACTTGATTTGCAGCCATGATTAGTGTATCCATAGCATGGGTATGCCCTCCTTGGAGAGATTATTGTTATTTTGCAGATGGTGCTCTCCCGAACTCTGTCCCTAGGATTACTCGTGTTCATGCATTCCCACTGATAAAGATATTGTAATGTATTTAGGCCATCGGTTTCTCTTCTGACCTAACACATTAGGGGACATCTGTTATAACCCAAAAATTATCTACCTATGCATACATGGCATTGGCCTTTCTACTTACACAATTTTCCAAACTATTGTTGAGAATCTCTCTTAAAAAACCATTTTTTGGAGCATGTACATGCCCTGCTGCACTACTTCCCGCATAAACATGTTGGTTTAACACTAGGCAGACTATGTACATATGTGAGTTGCATGCTAAACAACCTTCATTTACCTCCAAAAGTTTCAAAAAATAAAAAATTGTAAGGAATTCAGTAGATTTTATGTGCTATATTCAGTTTCCCAACCATTTTACCCCTTGTAGCCCATCCCAAAACCGATAAACTATCTTTTTATCATATAAAATGAGGTCTTGGGGTCTCATTCCATAATCAATCATTAGAATAGAGAAACTCTACCAAAATCCCTTCCCCTTTCAGCCCAAGATTTGCATCCCTTTCTGAGATTTGGCATCAACATTCCCCCTCCATTCCTCTCCCTATACAATCCCTTCCCTATTTCTCAAGGAGATAAGTTGATTATGAAGAAGTATCACAAAAATGATGCACTTGGAGTAGCAGTAAGAGGATCCTGGACCAGGTTCATGAAGCGTCTTCCGACAAGAAGGTTGTAAATTTTGTAATCTTCACATCTGAATAAAAGAGTTATATTTCTATCCCAAATATTGTGTTTTTGTGATAAATTTATTAATTCATTTACATTTATATCTAAACCCTATTGATAAGTAGAGATAAGATATCTTGTAGCTTTGTTTTCTAAATTGTTTGCAGGTCAACATTGGGAGGAGACCAATAACCCAAGAAACTACAAAAGAGAAGGAGATCTACGCCAACCGAAAGGACCTAAGGTATATCCTCTTTTCCTTCTCTTATATTTTGAGTTCAGATTGTTTGGGGTAGTTTAGAAGTAGAATTGTATTTTAAGGGAGATCAATGCTATATCTATAGTCCAACCTAGTATAGTAATAGGGGGATTTTCCCTGCTAGAACTTCTTCTTTGGTGCCTAATAGGAGACACCTATGGACTACTTATAGAGTCTCTAGATACATAATACTTTCTTATTGAGTAAGTATGTGAGTGGATTCTATGAGTTCTGCTAGAACTTCTTGAATAACCAACTTTCCTGTGGTTATCTCTTCTTTCATGATACCTACCTTCTTTCTCTTGTTTTGAGTTTGATCCATTCTTTGTTTACCTCTGCAATTGATTTAAGCTTTTCATCACTTGATAATTTATATTATTTTGTTATCTCATCAGTATCTCACTCTCTTCTTTGTAACTCTGCACTTCTACTTTCAGGCTTCTCACAGTCTCTATCAATGTTTCTTGCTCTCCTTTGGCCCTGTGTCTATTGGATTCTATATTTGCATTGTCGACACTGATATTTTGACCTTTGGCCTCTTTATTAGGGATGGAAGCCTCCTCTCCTTCTTCCATTTCTTGAATACACATTCTTTTACTGAACTGATATGTTCACACCCCCAAGTTTTGCAAAATGTGCAAGCAACCATTTTGTTATAATTTCGCATATTATAGAAAACATTTCCAAACAATTCTACATGTACTTTTTCTTCTCAAATAATAAAGAATATATTATTGTTCTCCATATTATACACTTCCATGTTATCCCTTAGCTTGTACATAATTTGAATTCTGCACGGGTTCTTCCTTCAAACCACTTTCCATGAGACTATGGCTTGAAACCACATGCTTATTCGTTATTTAGTGCCTTCCTTTGCATTATTCTACACAAGAGCTTGTTCGTACACAATGTCTGAGGGATTAGTCACTTCTGGATATATTTTTTTTGCCTCGAATTGACCCCATTACCTTATCATGAGACCGACATTGGGACCAAGTCCTATGGACTTTGGCCTTCGACTGTTCTCCCTTGTCAACCTATGTTTTCCCATGGAATTAGGATTCTTCGAACCTATCAATCATTCCATTAGCAAAAATGGACGGTCAAGATTTAATCTCCCATCAAATGGATGGTCTTGCCCCCATCTGGAGGATTCAATGAGATTGACAATTGTGACTTAATCAGATGTTGGGATGGGTGACCTTTATCAATTAGAGACTTTGACGCTCCGAAAATCTGGGACATTTCCACTCCCAAGTCTCCTACTTCCCCAGAGTGACAATCCGCTGAAGTACCTACACTATTCATCCATGGTTCAATTGGACGATCGAGACTTAATCAAGCATTGGGACGAATGATCCTTACACACTTCATAATTTCGACGCTCTGGGGCTTCGGGATATTTCTGTTCCCAATTCTACCACTTCCCTGGAGTGACAATCCTTCAAGGTACTCACCTATATTCCCTCTGCTTGATCCAACGATCAAGAAAAGTCCCAAAGGGATCCTATATCGACGGGTTGTGTACCTTTGTGACTTCGAGTTTTGACACGTTCCATTGACAGAAACATGGAAACCCCCTGAGTCACATATTCACGGAGATGACACAACACGCTAACGTCACCTAGGGTGATGTGGACCTGTGGCACATGCGACATGTGTCACTAAAAAATGAATAGATCAGGGTCCAAAAGGTATCAAATCCAAGTGACACGTGGCCCCACATGAAACCCTTGCCACATGGCATAAGCCACATCATCAACCACACAAACGATCCACAATCACTGCTCCAGATTCACCGGTCCATGTGACATCATGGCTTTACACTTATGTGCATTCGACACTTCGGGGCTTCAACTCTTTGGAGTTTTTATCTGAAAAATACTTAGTATTCATTGGAGTGGTGAAGTTCTGAAGCCTGAACTCTTCTACCCTTCTACCACTACTAGATCCAATGGCCTACAACACTACCAAAGTCCTTCCCTCGATATAATGGTCGATAGGAGTTTCGGGACTTCGACGCTCTAGGGCTCCAGGTGATGGTAGTTCAACAAAGTTGAAAACTCTGAGAGTGAAATATCCTGAAGAGGTCAACACCGGATGAGAATGATCGACAATGGATATTCCCCTGTGGATCCTATCCAATCATATGGTTTACAGGACTTCGTAACTTTGGCAGTTCAGGTTTTTTCTGCCTACAAATATCACTGAAGAAATAAAGTTTTGAAGTCTTACCTTTTACACTTGGCCTCGATAGACGACTGACGATAAAAAATATAGATCTAATAGTTGGTAATTAACCTTTCCCAACCTTTAGTTTCTCCTTTATTGGATGACCCCTTTTCAACTTCGCTTTGATCCAACGATCCAGATCTCCCTTGATCCCACGGTGGTGATTGCTCCCAAATTCAAAAGGGACGATCATGATCCCACAATCCCTTATAAAGGAGCTCTGACATTCTGGCTTCTGCATGGAATCTGCAATGGCATTCCTCCTAATCTTTACAATTTCAAGGTCATAATCAATCTCAACCATGAGACTCTAACCAACAGATCCATCCCATACCCGTCCAATGTTTCAACCAGTAGCTCTGATACCAATATGTAAAATACCCAACCACCCCCAGGCCAAGCTATGCCACCTCAAGCCCACTTATAGACTTCCTTTGATCTCTGATCTAACTCATATTTAATAAAGAAGCATGCAATATTCACATGCATAGATCAAACTTCATGCTACAACATAATTAAGATGAACCATATGTCACACACAACAATAACCAACAAGCATGCATACTATGGATACAAAATTCATAGATACATAAATACATAGTGGAATAAGTACATAAGTAAATAAACCCATAACAAAGAGAACTTATATTTAATGAAACAAATCACCAACTGGTTGCAGACCAAGGACATTCCACCCAACCGTAGACACCGTTGTTCCGAGTCTCAAAAACAGTGTCACCCCCGATCCAAGGCTATGAATCCACAAGGATGGTTCCAGAGTATCATTCATCTTCCCAAACCAGTCAACACTCAAGCTCTCATAGGATTTTTAACACGCACAAAAATCCAAGATCACCATCTCTCTTCTACCTAGCCTGCACAACCCAAGAGAATGGATCCCCTTCTCTGCCATGCAGTCCATCAGGATGTCCAACTCCTTCCAGGGCTCTAGTGCAGCTGGTCCAGAATCTTCATGCTGGGACTCTCAGGACTTGCAACTATGAGAAAAGATTAACACAGGCCAAAACATCTCATACATGCATGCCTTGATTCATGGCTAGAATACACCAACAGTTTCTACATCCAACAAAACCATTGTTTCTCTCCAATAGTTCACTTTCCTTTCCCCATCCAAGACACAACTGAAGAAACATGAATGGGTGAAAAAATTAGTGGAATGAGAACAGAGTGAAAGGTGTGATCAACGAGTAATTGAGTGAGTGAGTGAATGGTTGATACAACTAGAGAAAAAGAACGAGAATGAGAGTGAGAACAGGTTTGTGGAATCATATCCCCTATAACTTTTTTCCTTGTTTGTCTAGCAGCCAATGATGTGTTTTATATTAATATTAATCAAACATTACTTTTCCTAGGCACACTGGCCCCTTAATAATTGTTTAGGCACTATGGCCTTTCATAACTTAACAAAATGAAATATGTAATACTGGGTTGAAAAATGGGGTATTACATATATATTCTCACAATTTCTTAGATCTAATGAGTTTAACTCATTCTCGATAATGTAGCCACACATCTCATCCTATTTACCAAAGAGTTCCTCTAGAGTAGTCCAAAGATCGTTTGGAGTTGTGGATGATTCAACCTAAAATAACAATTCGAGAGAGATAGATAAGTGAAGGATATCGAAGGATTTATCCATGGGGTTGAAGTATTTTGTTTTCTCAATGGAAAATGTTAGTTTATTTTGTGTTTCCATAGTTATTCGATATAAGCCTCTACTTCTGAGTTGAAGTAGAATCTTTGGATCCCAATCGAAGTAGTTGTATGGTGTAAAAATTGTTGCCGAGAGAAAATCTATTCTTTGTGATTGCTTCAATATTTTGTACTTGCAATAGATATTTTGTGTTTCTTCTTCCTAGGACTTGTGGGCTCTGATACCATGTGAAATTGGAGTGAAACCTACATAAATAATCTAGCTAGAAACAATGAACAACAAACTTGAAAAAATTTAGAGAAGAATTCAAGAAAGAATGAAATAAATGTATTAACCAAATGAGAAAATGAAAAAATACATGTGATATACTCTACATGACTGAACTAATGTTCCATAGTAGTGATCTAGAGAGATGTGGACATACACTGATAGAAACTAGAGTAAATTTCCACCTAGTCCTAGTTAATTGTTCATGCAAATAAACAAATTGGCTCACACAAGTGGAGTGGAGATAATATCATGCATGCACATGTGTGGTGCTCTCCTATCCTCCTCCATGTGAAGTGTGCCCTCCTGGTGATGATCCCAAGGTGTGCATGTAGAACTTGGTGATAATACCAAGGTTACCATGTGAGACTTGACTCCACTAGTATAATTAAAATACAATTGAGTAATGACTGAAGAGGATGTGGAATCATCATCTAGGGGAGAATATATAATACCAAGGGATGCCCTCAACATAGACAAATGAACTTAGGAAAAGAAATACTAGGCATGCGTGTAATATCTCCAATAATTTCAACTTTCGATATTTTTTGCAACTTTTTATATGGTGGTGAGTTTGAATTGTTGTCAATTCCTCATCAAGTAAGCTTGAATCAATATATATATATATATATATATATATATATATATATATATATATATATATATATATATATAACCAAATTCCATAGCCTCATTATCAGGATATTTTCCATAGATCGATGTGTTTTGAATCCATAAGAGTACGTTTTCATGATTTTTACCTCTATTTTCTAATTTAGTAATGAAGAAGAAATCTTCCACCTCTCTCAACAATTCACTATTATGCAAGTGAAATATTTTAAATGCTACAAATTCGTGTTTACAGTAGTGGTTATAGGTTATTTTATTTTTGTATGTAAATTATTTCAATGCATGGCATAATGGTGTTCCCAAATATGTTCTATGCTCATGAAAGTTACAAAGAGCATGGGAGGATCGAGTTTTCATATCATTGCTAACATGCATTTTTCATGTTTTTAAGGTAATCAAGTGATGTATGTCTTCTTTTGAGAGAACTATGTGCAATAAAATATTAAACACTTAGTCAATGTTTCATTTGTGCTTCACATCTTGTGCAACCAACTTCTTCTTTATCTCACCTTTGCACAGTAAGTACCATGCACAACTTGGTACCTAGTGTATGATGACTCAAATTTATTTGAACAAAATATTTTAAATGTGTTGTAATGTGATATTCATTGTGAATATTTTTCCATCATGCTATGTTTTGGTATGATAAATGGGTGACAATGTCATCAAGAATATTGAAACCATAAAATAATGTCGAAATTTCATCTCATCATAAAATTTCTCTTAGATAATGCTTAATGGCTTGAATCCTTCGAAGGGTGAAATTTATATGATACTATTCTCTAAATTTGAATTAAATGACCTTCACCATACTCATGGAGCATTGTTTCATCTATGGGGTCAAGTTCATCATTATTATTAGAAGGATCAATGGGCTCTATGTTTTTTTAGTTGTTGATACAATCTTCTAGGTTTTCATGAAAATTTATTCCCACTTGCTATCAATGGAAATACCTTATGATTATAGAGTGAAGTCTTGAATAAATCATTGAGATAATTCATAACATTCCTTACTATTATGTTTCCAAACAAATATACATTTTTGTATTCTAACTTTATTTTTAGCATTATTGAAATAGTCATCAAATCAGATACAAATCTAGGAAGCATTTTCTGCATTTAATCCAAATCAATGGGAACATTTATGATGGTACAAGTGAGGCCAAATTTGGATTTTGTATATCCAATTTGTCTTGTTTATGAAAATTACTTTATTTGTAAAACTATCTTTCTATTAGAGAAGTCAAGCCTTAATTATATCTATTTTCTTGTTGTAGTTTTTATTATTGAGTTGAAGCAGCTTTGGCTCTTTGTTAGAAGATAAGGTAGCAAATAAAATCATGGTTTCATTGCCATTATCAACCATGTTTTTTTTTATGGAAATGCATAATTTCACAAATAGCACATGCATAAGTCTATGTGTCTTGAATGGCTTCAAAAGGTGTCTCTATTGCCTTTATTCCCATTGCATGTATCTTTATTTCCTAGTGTCATGAAGACTAATATTTCCACATTTCTCACTTCAAACGATGCAATGCGATAGATGTTTTATTTGTCGATACATCTACATGTACTTTTGAACATGTTTTCAAAGTATGTTCATAGTGATCCAATTGTTCAACATTGCCTTTTTCTAGCAGTATCTTTGTTTTTTGTTTTTTAAGTTTTTTTAATTGATTTTTTCACCTCTCGAAACTTTGCTATGTAGTATCTTTTGAAAATTACTTTTGAACATGTTTTCAAAGTATGTTCATAGTGATCCAATTGTTCAACATTGCCTTTTCTAGCAGTGTCTTTGTTTCTTTTAATTTTTTTTAATTGATTTTTTCACCTCTCGAAACTTTGCTATGTAGTATCTTTAGAAAAATATTCCCATTAAAAGGGAAAGTTTATTTAATAGTTCCATCATAAAAATTTCACACTTTATTAGTCCCTGCCTTCAGCAGGTACTATAGTGATCGGTTCAGTGTTGAATCCCTATTAGTTGTTGTTTGAATTTTTAATATTTGGTGGAGTTCTACAGTTTAAGACAGGGAAACTTAAAAATAACACATTATAGCATATAAATTAAATCAAATAAATTATTTATTTTAAATTTGATTGGATATCAATATTGAAGTGTTATTGTTGTGGTGGCTACGAGCATTAACACTTCAATGTAATACACAAACACATTAACATTTAATTTTTAATATTTTGGGAGTTCTATAGTTTAACACAGGGGAACTTAAAAACAACACATTATATCATATAAATTAAATCAAATAAATTATTTATTTTAAATTTTATTGGATATCAATAGTCAAGTGTTATTGTCAGGGTGACTGTGAGCATTAACACTTCAATGTAATACATACATTTAATTAATTCAACCTGCATAGATTTAATTAATACACTGACATTGAAATGAGGTGAGGTGGTGTTGCATGTAGATATGAGGCAGTCTACATGCAAGGACCTTCCCTAGCCATGGACAACTCTCAAAGTTAGAGCACCACAAACTCTTCCCTTTTCTCCAGAGTATCCACTACATTGTATTCCAATGGACCTACTTCTACCCGAGCACCACAAACTCCCCTTGCTCCATAATATCACTGGTCTTTCTAGTTCTCTATTGGAATACTCTTAGCAGTTACAGTTATTGCATACGTCCAGGAGAACATAAGCTAGGGATTTGGATTCGGGATGGTTACAGTGGTCATGGATATTTCCAGTCCTTTATTTCTATATGGGACTCCATTCTAGAGGCACAAGCTACTATTTCCCACAAGAAATTTTTAGTGCGTTATAGATTTCATAGATTTTGTATATTTATTTATTGAAAGTTTTAGGTTAAAGCAATCTACAAATTGATTTACTTTTTATTTTCAATGTACAGAAGATTTCTGATACAGTACATTTCTACTAAAAATTCATAAATAAGCTATCCTAAAAGTGGGTATCTAGTAAGATATTATAAAAGTGAGTATATATTAAAGAGAATTGAAGTTTGATGGATTGATAAGAATAAGGAACTTTCAAAAACCCAAACCATCAAAAACCTAAACCACTATCCACTGGGAACTAATAATCTCATCTAATTAATCTCTTTTTTTCACACAATTTCGAAAAAATGCTAGATAGATTAATTTTCTGTGGCCAAAGAAGCCAGATGGTTTCTGTAAGCAAGTTGCAATCATATTATTCGGATGTCTCCTTTTTGGTTTCCATCCGATTTGGTTTCTGGACAAAGCAACCATAATGGTGCAAGACTTTGCAGGATGGATTACTTATGAACAGGAAAGCAAGAAGCCAAATCCATGGATTGTTTGCCCAATAAATCAAGTAGAGGATTATATTGAGGATAGTGCCCATCTAGTTCTCTTGCTTAATAATTGCAATGGTAGCATTTAAGAGCAATTCTCTCTTCCTAAAGGAAGGAAACACTATGGATAGAAGTATGGGTTCTCATTTCCTAACCTAGTCAGCGTCTCTTCTAGCCTTTCAAAATGTTTGTGGAATTATTTTTGTGAATATATATAACTATTGTATTGTGAAACAAATGAGGAATAACTATTTTCCATAGGATTGGGATTGGCATGTTGTTTTCTATTATGTTCATGGTCACCGCAACTCTAACAGAAAACATGAGAACCTGTTGGGCTCTAAAGATGTCCTAAAAACAACCTCTATGCATCAACCAAAGGTAGGCACTGGCACAAGCATTTTACTTGTCACCTATGTAGGTTCTTACCTTCCGTTTTCAATACCCAGCCTCCAGAGATGAAACACCTGTAAAGGAATAGCAATCGTAAAGGGAACGACAATTGTTCTATTCAAAGGAACAACACGACCTGCAAAAGGAACAACAATCGTCCCGTTCAAATGAACAGCAAAAGGAACAACAATCATAACAAGGGAACGACAATTTTTATATTGGGCCGAACTAATGTTGAATTAATTTCATTGTAGTATTTACCCAACTTATCTAATTTGTCAACCCGAGGTTCGTAAACTGACAAAGCACATGCAAAGTATATGCAAGATTGAAGTGAGACTAATCTAATCTAATGTTTAAGCTACAACTGAAATTGAATCATTAATCTAACACACGACTGAAATATAATCATTAATCTAACACATGAATGTAATTGAATCATTAATCTAGTTGCGTAAATGAAATTACTCTAAGAATGGGAAATTGCGTAAAGGAAATTAATCTAGAAATGGAGAACTACATGAAGGAAAAGCAGATACAACAAGTGAAGAGTTAAATGGCACAACAACACATGGTAGCCTGACAACTACATGAGAGCTCTAGCCAATGAACCAATCTTACATTCAATAATCAAATCAATCTTCATAAAAGAATAATAAAAGCATGAAAACCAAAACCATGGAGTCATAGCTAAGAATCCTTTCTCTTTGAATCTATTGACTACCAATGTGACTATAAATTCCTAGTGCACATCTTGATTGAATAATCTAATTCCTCTTCTACTTGAATAATCTAATTGGATCCTCATGGAGAAGGCACCCTCTTTTATACATGAGGCCTTGAAGATAAGATAACCATCTCCTTATACCAGATCCGCTATTCTCTCAACCTATTTTTCCATTATTACAAATATATAATCCCCTTCAAATCCTCACATATCTCACAAATTTTGGATAAGATATGCCATCAAAAACTCCATGATCTTCTCCTTGGAGATGGGCTTGGATTATCTCACTCCAACTATTGAAATGGTGAAGAGTATTTGGGATCAACTAGATTAATCCTTCATGTTCCTACATTACAAAGCTCTCACATGTTCTTTGAATTAATCCTTCACATATTCCTACACATTACAAAGCTCACACATATTTGAGATATATATGAAAACATGTTGATTTTCTAACATTTAATCACAAATTCCTTTTAAATACTAAAATGAATAAAGCGAAGAACAATAAGGTGAAACCCAAGTATATTTATGGAAATGATATCGTGAAAGGTTAATGGGGTGATGAAATGTGAAGAATGATGAAGGGAAAGGTGGGTGAGAATAGGACATTTCTGAGCCCCAACAGAACCCACATAGAAAAAACTCATGTTTTACTAGACAGCCCTAAAACTACAATCCATGTTAGTGTTTTCTGGTTAACAAATTTTCTTTGGATGGAAATAGCAGAGATGTTTTCTATAGTAGGACTAGAGAAATATTTCTATGATCAAGTGCCTGATAGCATGAGAAGCTTGGGTATCGCCCTCTATCTCATTTTTCTCAGTGTCACCATTTTTTTGGGCAGTTTTCTTGTCACCATAGTTGAGGGGGTAAGTAAATGAAGAGGACATAAAGGATGGATGACAAACAATTTAAACAGAGTTAAATTAGGTTGTTTTTATTGGCTTTTGGTAGTACTTAGTGTCGTCTATTTATCCAACTATCAATTTATCCAACTGTGTTTGTCTGGTGCGAATATACAAAAATGTCCAGCAAATTACATCTGAAATGACATATTCCTCCAAAGTTGTTCAAGAGTGCCATAGGGTTTGAGAATGAATGCACCAAATAAAAATGCCATGATGAATCTATACATATGTCCATAGAACCCAAATCATAAATATTCATGAATACAATTTGAATATCACATTTTCATGGATTGTTCAGAACGTTGGCCTTACCCTCATGATTTTGGACAGTCTGATAAGCTCATAAAAATATTTCTATATGCTATTTAGTCTTTACCCTCCTCGAGAATGAGAACTGCAGATTGTTCTAGTTTAGATTCCATTAAATCTTTCTCCCTTGCTCTAAGTCCAAGAACGTACTTGTAGGTTCAAACAAAACCTAGTACGTTGTAGCTACAAATCCCCATAATCACCTGCTCTATTTCTGCAAGACACAAGTTTTGGCCCAGGGCTTAGTAATTGGATAAGAAAATTGGAAGCCAAAACAACATCAAAAAGAAAGGATTTCCCAGGCACCTGGAAATTTCCTAAGGTAATCTTGTCAAAATCATCAGAACTTGTAGTAGATTTTTTCATTACCCACTCCAACACGAGTTTATAATCCATATAAGTTCCACTTAGAGGAAGAAGAATCGATAACGAAACTCCCACAACCCCTTAAATAAAATAAGGCATACGAAAAGAAATTCTTCCTTCGGAAGAAGAAATAGGACAATAGTCATTTGAGATGAAATGACAGGAAGGTTCAAAATTGTTGTGAAATCTGGGGCTTAGCAAAACACTCGTGGCTTCCTTGGGTAACCTCTCTTTCCAATGCCTTTCTTCTGTTGCATAGCTCATGTCACTCACACTGCATTGTTCTTTATGTTTTCTTATGATCAAAGACTATGTGTCAACATCGTTTAGCATAGCACGACCTTTCCCTTTGCGATCATCAATCGTACTCCCACACCTAGCCATGGAAAGGAATTATTTAGAAACAAGTTGAAAAGCCAGGAATGGTATCATCAAACAAAAATCAGTTGGGTGAATCATCATCAGTTTCCCTAGGAATGACAAGAGGATTTCAAGGTCTCACACGAGACACTTGGATGAAAATAATATTTTACAGCTCTTCTTCTCACAACTATTTCCACATGTATAGTGTCTCACCATTGTCGCTAGCAGTTTTTCCCTTTGAATGAAACTTTAGTGGTTATTTTTCTTTTTGTTAATGTAATAAAGAATTATATACACATTATTCTCACCATTGTCTGTGGCAGTCTATTCTTTGAATGAAACTTCACAGGTTATTTTTCTTTTCGTTGATGTAATAAAGAATTATATATACAGTACAAAATAATATATACATATTGCAAATTCATAATGGGCGACTTTTTAGTTCTTTTAATACTATAGTATCCTGTAATTTTTTATTATTAATTTTATAATTAAATGTTTTTATTTATCATGTTTATTAAAAATTAGGAATATTACATTTTTTTATAAATGAAATAGATATTAAAATTTCTCTTAAAATCTTATAAATGAAAGACATTAGTAGCTCTTCCAAAATTTTATAAATGAAAAAGACATTACACCTTTATATTAAACAATATAAAAATCTTACATATGAGGATGACATTACAATAAACGAACCTCTCCAAAGACATTACAATCTCTTCCAAAATTTTATAAATGAAATAGACATTACAACTTTATATTAAACAATATAAAAATTTTACAGATGAGGAGGACATTACAATAGATGAACTGCAAAGTCTAGAAACATGCATTTAGTAATGCACAGAGTTAACGAGCTCTGAGGAAATCAAATGGCCAATCATGTGGGCCTGGGCCTCTACATTATGTTTAGGCACCAAAAGGGAAATTAATGGTCAATAATACAGGTGTGACTGGACAGTAATGCTTACACATATGACATGATAGCTATCATGAAAATGCACCAAAAAAAGACATGGCATGACAACTATCATGAAGATGCACCAAACCGAGAAATTAATGGTGTGAGTGGATGCCAACTATTATGAGTGGGATTTCTAGTTAGTGTTGTGTTGATGTGTTACAATGTATGTGCAGTTGAACTGTGTAGGCATGAGTTCTAATTAAGTGGATTGTGTAGGCTCAAGTTGCAGTCCCAAGAACACCTACAAGGGGAGGATTGTGGATTAACAATACAACGTGGTGGCAGACTTGTGGACTGTGAATTAACAATACAAGGCTCTCTGGTTTTTTTTTCCTATCATATCAATATCTATCATCACATCACTTCAAGTTATTTAAGTTGAATTCATGTTTTTCTTATAAACCTAAAATAACCCATCAAGTAGTGGAAATTTTCACTTCTTATAAATTTATATCAATATACTTCTATGTATATAATTTGTCTTTATAATTTGTCCTCAAAGATTGTACTATGGACAGATTAGAACCTTCCTCATTTTTAATTGAGAAATGAATCTTCATATTACCATTAAGAAAAGATAGCTAACAATAAACTTTTATAAATTTGGTATGTTTTGTTGATATTTTTATTTTTTAAACCCAACTCTTATTTTTATTTTTTATTTTTTTAACTCTTATTTTTATTTTTTAAACTCTAGGTCTCAGTCTCGTGTAGTGTTCTCATTGTTTCTTCTGAATCTAAAACAATCCCAATTTAGTTGCTAGTTTACCTATACCTATAAGTTCACTTGCACAATGTGTAGTGTTCAATAAATTTTCTTGATTGCACTGTAACATAGATCTTTTGTCCAACCAATAAGAAAATGGATGAAATACTTAAGTAAAAACCAACTCTAAATAATTTCAATTTCAAATATCAAATATTGTCTTTGCAAATCAAATATCAAATATTGTCTTTGCAAATCAAATATCAAACATTATCTTTGTAGTGTTTGTTGCAAATTATATTTATCAATTCAAATATCAAAAATTATCTTTGCAGTGTTTGTTGCAAACTATATTTATCTTTGCAGTGTTTTTTGCAAATTATATAATTTAGTTTTATTGTCCATTTCCAAACCTGAGTGGCTAAATAATTTAGTTTTACTGTCCATTTCCAAACCTAAGTTATATTTATCTTTGCAGTGTTTGTTGCAAATTATATAATTTCGTTTTATTTTCCATTTCCAACCTTGAGTGGCTAAATAATTTAGTTTTATTGTCCATTTCCAAACCTGAGTAGCAGGGACTAAGCTGCATAGCAACACTTGTTATTTTAGTGCCGACATAACAATTTGTGATATAGAGACATGCGCAATTGGTGTTATCTGTATAGCTATAATGAAGCAAAGGTTCAAAATGTACATGGAGAGGAATTGGCAAATGTTGCATGAGATATATCACCTTTAAAGATACCAAGTGGAATACAATCTTAAGCCAAATGTGTTAGCATCAACATCCTAAATTTATATATTGATAAAGAACAATTCACTCAATCACCAAATTGAAAATGTGACTCCTTCAATGTTTCCTTTTTGGTACAACTCTAACATATTGATAACATGTCCTTGCCAATTTGAAACAAATTATTCACTCATGATGTTAATGTGGAGGCATTTTTTTAGATGGTTAGTTTTTTTATTTCATTTACAAAGAATAGATTATAGAATGTTTATTGATAACATGTCCTTGCCAATTTGAAACAAATCATTCATTCATGATGTTAATGTGGAGGCATTTTTTTAGATAGTTAATTTTTTATTTCATTTACAAAGAATATATTATAGAATGTTTTTGTTGTATATTTCTTAGCAATGATATGTCATAGAACTACGTTAATTTGCAAATAGATTCAAAACGCGAGTCATAGAAATAAGAAATAGTAGTGGATACCCAAACAATATGGTCTTTGGTAAGAGCCTTTTATATACACTAAATGGATTTTTTTGCATTTTAATGTTGGGATACAAAATCATAGAGAGATGTTGTATGGAGAAAACTTTGCATATGTTCATTCATTTCACATGATAGTAGTGATTCATAATGACCATACATCAGGTTTTGCATCGTGGAACAATGTGTCACATTGAATATATATTCCTCTTGATTGAAATGGATTTATTATATCCTTTTGGTGAATAGTCAAACAAAAACATGATTGGGTATCAACTTCACAAATCATTCGATGGAAAATACATCACCCCTCAAGCCAATTTCAATGGAATGAGATTGGGACAATGTTGAGCAAGACATTCTTTGAAGAATTCTTCTACATCATGGACATAATGAAAAGTTTGTAGAAAATCATTTTTTAATTCAAGATTCATTGAAGAGGAGCATCAATGTCCTCGCGATCCAAGAAATTAAAAAATGGTACATTATTTCTTGTGATATCTCAGTTGATGTCTAGTAAAAGTACAATAAGACTGCAAACACATCAAATAAGAAATTTCCTAGCCTAATACAATTTTCATAAATTGAATAAGTGAAACTTGGATAAAAAAATATTGATCTCTTGTAACTTGAAGACTTTGATTGGAAATGCATTAAAAGAAACAAGGTAAATAACTTTGCATAACTTCTCCACCTCTTCTTATTAGATGACCATATTCCACACTAGGACGTTCTAGTACATAGGTGTCCAATGTCTAGCCAATGATTGTAAACCATTAAAAGGAAATAACAACCCTTCATGTAACAAGGATCACAAGGAAACAGTCAAATAAAAAAGGAACAATGTGTCAGAAAAGAGAAGGTAAAAGAAATGGAAATTGCTCACACATATTAAATGGCTATTATTCATATAAAAGCTAGAAAAAGGAATTAATAGAATGTGCATGTGTCAAATGATCATAGGAACTGTTAAACCCATGTAGTGTGACAAGGAGCACAAGGAAAAGAGAGATTTTTTTTAAAGCCTAAGGTGATGCTAAAGTTTGGGAATGTAATTGTCTTTTGAAAAATATGAAATGGTTTTTGACAAGACTAATTTGGTTCTTGGAGTGGAAAGGATGAGGCGTTAGTTCAAAGTAGCATAAGTTAGAATTAGAAAAATTATACAACATCTAGAAAAGTATATGTGTCAATGCACAAAGTAATAAATAATTGAAACTAGAATTATTAGCAATTGTAAATGGTAGTCCAAAAATATACGAGAATATACATGTCTAGTTAATAATTAATTAACAACTCTCTCATAAATGCCATCAAGTACTATTCCATATATATAAAAAAGAACATATAGTTTTAAACAAATAGACCAAACAATTACGATACAATTTGTTTAAAAATATATTTATAAAATATATTGTAAATTCAAATTAGATAGGTAGAAATTAACTCTCTCTATAAAGTATTGGTTGCAAGCACTAGAAGTTACTTTAAGAAAAAAACATGCAAAATCTCATAAGAAAAAGTGCATTTGTTATTGTACCATCATTACTAATACATACATGTTATTTATTACAAGGATTATTATAAGTCCCTGATGAAGGTGTAGAGGGACTTTTAAACAATCTATAATTTGTTGACTTCATATTTTTTTTTTTGTTAATTTGTGCGAGCCTTGTTGGCTACGCGATTAACCTGTGGCTTGAGAAACCATGACTCAGGGACATCTAAGCCGTCAAAATCACCCGGGGATCGCACCTGGCCTGAGCCACACCAACCCTTAACATGGTTGGATTTTTTGTCCCCGCAAGTTTCGAACCGGTGACTTTAACAACATGGAGTGGCTTAACAACACACTCCGTCACTGACTGTCCTACACCTCGGGGACTTATAAAAATTTGAAGGACATGGGGGTGGGCTTTGATCCACTTATGTGTGCATGGGTCACAATGCCATTTAATATGGTATCTCTGGGTGCATCCACACGTTCGACCACTACCTCAAGGTGTCCCCATGGCTCCAGGTAAATCCCTCACGAGAATCGAACCTTGCCCAACAGTGAAAAACTCCTCGCCTTCCACCATTGGATCCAACCCCTTTGGGCTTGTTGACTTCATATTAATATGTTCTTTGACTATAAATTTTCACAGCATCATTATTGTTCGAACTATAGAACTAAAAAATTTATTTTTTATATAATAAAAAAAACCTTATATGTCATCATCTCATTGGAGAATAGATTGGAAGTCTTATTGCCATCTTCGTTATTCCCAATGTTGTAAATGTTTAGATATCCAAAGTTTTGAGCATCGACGCTCTTTTTTAATTTTTTAATTTTTATTGAAATGTTTACATACCGAAAGTTCTGAGCATCGACACTCTTTTTTAATGTTTTTATTATTTCTATTTGTATTGAAATGTTTACATACTGAAAGTTTTGAACATTGACACTCTTTTTGAGGTACTTGAATAGACATGACAGCTTAAATGTTTACATAGCGCGAGGCCCTTAAACAAGCCTGGAAACTTAAATGTTTGCATAGCACGAGGCCCTTAAACATACCTGACAACCTTAAATGTTTACTTAAATATGCTTCTCATAGTACATTTTTCCTTGAATTTTTCCATACAATGTTGCAGTGAATTTGGACAATATTGTTTTCCACCGCCACTCGCATAGCCATAATATGTTTCATACTTCTTCTATGCTTGGAATGCAATTTAGTCATTATTGAAGATACATATAGTGTTTACTAGTTTACTGGTTGCTTCGTTGGTTCGTCAGTTTCTTCTTGTTCGTTTCTTCGTTGGTTCATCGGTTGCTACTTGTTCGTTGGTTCGTCGGTTGCTACTTGTTGTTGTTTGGTTCAACTTTGCATGGTTGAGGTCCTGCACCTACAGTTGGACCTGTTAGTTCTTGTTTCTTGCTTTTGTTTTCTTCAACTTTGCAAAGGTTTGGGTCATGCAGCCACAGTTGGAGTTGTTTCTTCACTTTACAAGGTTCAAGTCCTACACCCACAATTCGACCTACACTTCTGTTGTTCATCGTTTAAGAGTAAGTTTCGATACCATAGTTTCATTCGTATTCATTCTTTGTTGTTTGTTGTTTCCAGTTTGCAAGTAAGAATGTTTAAGTATTTCCACTCACATGGTCATCATATGTTTCATATTTCTTCTATGCTTGGAATGCAATTTGGTCATAATTAAAGATACATATATTGTTTACTAGGTCATTGGTTGATGCTTGTTCGTTGGTTCATTGGTTGCTGCTTCTTGTTATTTGGTTCAACTTTGCAAGTTTGAGGTCCTGCACCTGCAGTTCGACATGTTGGTGATTGCTCACTGGTTTTTTGCATGTTGCTTTCTTTTTTCTTCTTTGACTTTGCAAGGTTGGGGTCCTGCACTGACAATTGGATTTGTTTTCTGCACTTTGCAAGGTTCAAGTCTTGCACCTAGAAGTCGACCTGCAGTTTTTTCATTCGTCATTAACAAGTAATTTTCAATAGAATACTTTCATTTGTATTCGTTGTTTCCATTTTGCAAGTAAGAATGTTTAAGTATTTATTCATCATTCTTATCCTGTAGAATTTCCATAGAGGTTGGCATATCTTTTTCTCTCGCTCTTAAATTTTCCTGTGTTTTTTTCTCGAGGCTCTGCACCATGTGCATTCCAATGTCATGTGTAGAACTCTGACTATCATTTTTCTAGAATTGTGAATCTCGATCCTTTGTCGTGTGTGAGGAAGTGGAAATCTAGCACCTATCCCATACCTTCCTATCCCGTACAGGAATCGAACCCGTGTCTTTCGCATGAAAAATACAATGTCAAGCTTGTTGCCTTTGCATGATGTTCTTGTAGAAGAAAAATCCAGGTAGGTGTAGAAGGGCTAGGTATGGGACAACGATGCCTAGGCTATACCAAAATTACACAAACTTAGCATATCTTTCCCTCCTGCTCTTAAATGTTTCTCCAATTTTTTATCCAAACTCCAAAGCATACCTACATGCCTTTGCAAAATGTTCTTGCAGAAGAAAAAAGATACTGAGATGGTGCTAGCAAGAGTAGTATTCTGTGGATTGCAAATTGCAATATTCAATCTCTATGCTTCTCTGTGTTCAACATCGCTAACATAATGAATGTTTCCTCAAATGCATCACACCATTTACATCTCGACGAAACCATTATCATTCTAGGATACTTTAGTGTTGACATGCTACAAAATAGTGCCATAAAAAAATAGTTGGAAAACTACATGTGCAATTACAATGTATTCTTTCTTTTGGTTAAGATAAAACATGTACAAAATGCACTTATTGACCATCTATGGTGAAATGTGCCCATATCACAATACAAGCTCTTTATCTTATACACATAGTGGTTTGACCATGATGCAATTTGTCTTCTACTTGAATTATGAAATATACAACAAAGATATTGAAAAATTATATTTCCATGTCTCAAAGCATATCTAGATACTTTGTTGCACAAAACCAAATCATTCAGCTACGAACATCCAACTTCTTAATATTTTCTGGCTTGTAATATATTTTGGCCAGGAAAAATTCTTTATAATCACAACCATGGATCAAGAAAAAGAAAGGTTCATGCTTCTAACTCTCTTTTATTATATTACTTTGCTTCTCATTTACTGTATGTACATAGTACTTGTTTTCCCTTGCATACCATCTTACATTCACGTTCATTGTATTTTGTGCATTCCCACATTGAAACAAACATAATAACTAGATAAGACCAAGGACTATTTACCACAAATGTAGAGGAGGAGACACAAAGGTGCATGCTTCTACTCTTATTGCATACTCCATTGTTTTGTATTGAATTTATTGTCTGTATATTTGTTCTACTTCTTTGCACCTAATTTATTGTATGTAGATACTATGTATCTTCCTACATAATAACTTGTCTTCATGTCAATTGTATTCTTTGTGTTGCTACATTGAAATACATAGAACTGTATTTATTTTTTTACATTTATTTATACATACTAACTTACCTTCATGTCCACTTTATTTTCTACATTGATACATTGAAAGAAACATATTAGTTGGACAAGAGGATGAAATCTTATATTCCAAAGCAGAGGAAGCTGAAGTAAAATATTCGAAAAGGTATACCAGTTGTGATGGTAAATCAAACACACAAAATGAGTAGGTGGATAAAATATTGGACTAAAAAATGATGATTTGGAAACAATGGGCCTTTGTTGAGACTTCTCTCTTCTAAACATTGCCCTCCCCATTTCTATTTTCCCACTCTCTATTGTCCTTTTTCTTCCCTCTTCTATACTTAACTAAATTCCCCTTTCTTTTTCCCCTCTACTTTCGATTTCTGGTTGCTTTACTTAGTCATTTTTCCGAAAATGTCTAGGTGGGCGGGTTGGAGGACTCATGGGTTCACATTTATACTCATGTTTCTATATCACGAGTCCAACCGATGGCTTTCTCATTCCATACTTAGCCACTTTTTCGATTGCGGGTTCCCGGGCTAGCGGGCTCAAAATTGTGCCTCTAGCTTTGGGGGTTCCTCTATATACATATTGGCCGCCAGACTCCCCCATCATCCCTATTCCATGTTACACATTTTTGTGGTAAAAAATTCTAAGGAATACAATTTGACCATCAAATCCTCATGTTTCCTGAGTATCCCTTGACACCCTATTTCATATTCCATCTCGTTCGAGACTGTATGTGACATTCATAACAATTATGGATAGTATACCATGCATATGCCTATTTAGTCCTTCTGATGTTTATGTACACATGATTGCATAGAAAAAGTTGGACTAGTGACATAGGCATGAGCAGTCAATCAACGCAAACATCAACAAAATGACAAGTCCAAAGGTAAAGATTCATACATTATGCTCTTGATATGTTTACCAAACAAATATCCTGAGCTATTTATTCATCTATGCCATGATAAATATGTTGATGTCATATGCAACACGTACTTTGCATTTCACAAGAAGTATTGACGAGTGCAAGTGAAACTTCGAACATAATGCAAGTTTTGCAGACTAACAGGTCTGGTTACAAAAATCTGGCCTGCATACTTCATCCAATTCGTGCATCTACGTGTACATTTATTTCAGGAAAAAAAGAAAAGAAAAAAATGATGCAGACTACCATTCACATTACTTTTCCTGTTCAAAAAATGTCATCAGGTCTAAACTTATAACACCCAATATATTATTGATAGAAGTCTTGAACAACCGTCGAACTAGAAAAGTGTTCATCGGGGACATAATGGTCGTGTATAGCACCTACTTGGACAAGGAAAACAAAACTAGATGCATTGTGTGTGCTGACATGAAATACACCAAAGCCATGATGACATTCACACTGACTATGCCTACACAACTTGTCCAAAAACATGCAGAAAAGATCTTTCCAGGTAATGGAATATCCATTACAAATTTTAATATATTTTTGAAAACAATATATGATCGTGGTGATTATGATTGGATTATATTGCTCAACGAAACAAGTATTGTGGAAAAAATTCTCGTGATTTGTTCAGAATATTGTTTCGTACTGGACACGACAATTAGCCAACTTGCACAGAGAAATGACACTTACCCAATCAAAACCATTGGTGAAGTTGTCACACTCGTGAGAAAACTTGTCTCGCAACACATTCTCCATATAAAAGATGGAGAGTTAGACAACAAAAATGCAATGGTACCGTTCTCCATATCAAGTTTTGTCCTTTACTTTCACATGTTCATATATCTCAGTTATGTTACACAACTATTACATTGTTCCATGTTGCAGCTGCAATTGTTAGACACCTATTCAAATTTGTTTTCCCCAATGGAAAAACAATTGCATAAAGGGAAATTTCCACTTATTCTCTTCAAAAATATAACAAAGAAACGAGCTGTTAAAGAAAGGATCTTTTGCACAACCCAAGCAACATTTGTAACAGAATTGCGAATAGACATAGTACAGGATCTCAAGAAACTAACTAGTTTGACAACTGTTGTGCGTATAGATCTACAATTCCATCCACACTTTGCTCATAGAAATTGCCTTGACCAATTTTCTACAGTTTTTTTTGTTGTGCAGTTGTATATTATATTGTTCAATATATTTACTACTATGCTCACTTGACCAAGTTGAGGGTGTTTTGGTTGCAAAAAATGCATACTCAACTCCCTTCGATCCTGTATGTGCCAAATGAAAATCTCCTGCTTCTGCCTCTGCTTTCATAAATGATGGTACAATTGATTTTCTACGATGCATTCAAAAATTCCCTTACATATATAGACATTGCCTCAACGCTACCATATGAACCGTCAACAACACAATTGTACATTGTACAATTAGAAAACCTTTGTTGCAAGATGTTCTTCCTGGGTCAGCGGAATTTCCATATGATGTATACTTATAGAAAAAGACAAACAATGTCTACATGCTACACGACTTTAGGATCCATAGAAAGTTTACATTAAATGAGGACAATTCTATACTGCATATCGACTGAACCAAAATAAATAAATCAGATCAAGCATTTGCAGGAAATGAAAAAATCTCATGTGTATCTGTCCATGCTACCCAATGAGGATATGAATAGATTGTTGCAGTGCCATGGAAAATTGAACTGGAAGCACATAAGATTGTTCAGTTCAGGAATGAGAAGCATGAGGAAAAACCTCATACAAAGTATCCAACTATGAGTAAATCAGGTTCATCCTTTGAACTGTCAAAATGGCTTGCTTATCTGAACGGAACCATCACGCATTTCCAATAATATTGGAAATTTGGCATTGTTAGGAATGGTAATGATAGAACATAGTAATATTGGAAGAAAATGTTCATAGTGATCTTGCTTCATGGTAAAATAGTAATCAACAAATTTCTTGGTGCCTATTTGGGGATTTGGTTATAGATGGGATACAATGCCCAATCTTCATTGTTTTTTTATTGTCTTGTGTTTGGCATACTTTTTTTCATGTGGTTTTTTGTTGTATTACAAGGTTCTCATGGGCCCAGTTTATAAATTATGGTTGGATGATACATTCATGATCTTAGTGGTTTTTCTATGATCTTAAAGAATATATAAGACCTACTTTGCCTTTTAATGTAGGCTCTCTGAAGAAAATGTAATATGTAGGTTATTGTTGAAATTACTAAGACAACTAAGAAGGGGGGGGGGGTGAATCAGTTGTTGATGTGATTAAAATTTTTTATGCCTATTAAAATATTATTAATCTTCACCAAGTGATCATCAAGATTATGCAAGACATGAACAATAGAAATAATAAACATCAATCACATATATGATATACACAGAGACAAATATTCATGAGGAAACCCATAAAGGGAGAAAACCTCTGTTAGCAAATGTTTAAAAAAGGTTGTACTTGATGGCAAGTGTAGCCATGAAGATGGCATGAATACAGGAAGAATGTAATAGACCGGCACCAGAAGTATTTTGGGAAGAAGCTGCAAAGCAACCTCGATAAGATCAGAAGAGATAGTGCAGAGGATGTTTGATATGCTTTACAGGTAGCGTAAGCTTGTCATTGATGGCAAGTATAGCAGTAATGATGGCTTGAGTACAGCAGCGATGATCAATAGGCAAAGAGAAGATAAGTCCAGGAAGATTGAATGATCGAAGGCAACACAACATTGACAAAATGATCGAAGGCTTGAAAAGCATTTCTGATCGTTGGATCCCATCCAAAATTCCTGACAGCATGAGGGCCGTCAGATCTGAATAAAAACAAGAAGAGGGTGCTCAAGAGGAGAATAGATCTCAGGCGTCAGATCTGAGCGCAGGGTCCGACCACCATTGGATCTAGGAAAACCTGCATGATCTTTAAAAGTGCAAGGAGTAGAGGGATCACAAATCCCGGAGTAATCTGAGTCGTCAAATCAAGATCACATCTGGACCGTTGATCGGAGTTTCGAGGATCACATGTTGGAAATGTCAAAGAAACAATGCAATAGAAATCCCAATTTCTCGATATGAAAAATCCCGGTGCAATTTCAGCCGTCAATTCAAGATCACATATGAACCATCGACCCGACTCACGTCAGAAGACCACATCAGCTAGGAACACATGTCACAACCAGGTAATGACAAGTGTCAGGATGATTCAACATTTCAGGCACATCTAAGTCACGAATTAGAGTGACACATGGCAGTATTCAACACGTGTCAATCCATGTGTGATGTCAGCAGATGGACACCTTGTCGGAGTTTCGAGGATCGAGTGTTGAAGTTTTCAAAGAACATTGACATCAGGAATTCCGATATCGTGATATGCGAAATCATGATGTAATCTGAGCCGTCAGATCAAGATTTGATCTGGACCATTGATTCCAATCAATGGAGAGGCATCGGGAATCGAGAGTTGGACATGAGAAAGGTTATTGACATCAGGAACCCCTATTTCGCGATATGCAAATTCACAATTTAATCGCATCCGTTAAGTTAAGAAGTGACCTGGACCGTTGATCTGATTTCTTTATGGAGTATCGGGGATCAGAAATTTGAAGTGACAAAAACACTGTACGTCAAGAATGTCGAAATCGCGATACACGAAATCACGATTTAATCGCAGTCGTTGAATAGAGATCAGATCTGGACCATTGACATAAATCCATATCAGAGTTTCACGGATCAAGACATCAAGAGGAATAGAAAACAAGGCAACAAGAATGCCGAAATCGCGATATGTGATATGGCGATTCAATCATAGCCATTAAATCAAGCTTGGATCTGGACCGTTGATGTAACTCCATATCGGAGTTTCGGGGATCGCGACTTGGAGAGGTAAGAACACAATGTAACAGGAATTTTGAAATGTCGAACCTTGATTTAAAGGCAATATTAATAAAGCTCATCCAACGACGTAGATTAACCTGAAGGAGATCTGAGGGCTACTGTTGCAAGACACAGTGAAACTGTTAGAAACCATTGATGGTTTCTACCAGAGGATGCGAAGACACCTCGGGATGACTGACAGAGGAGGTGAAGAGTCTCTGAGAGGAATTAAGATGTTCGTGGAGACGATTGACAGTTGATGAGAATTGAGGCCTGTAACTGAAACAGAGAAGGTGAGTTCGATTGTCACAGAGAAGACGAAGATTCTCAAACTGCTAGAGAGGCCGAGGAATCTCAGTATAACATACATTGATGCTGGACACGTGGGGTGAACCACCAGAGAAGATGAAGAGTCACGATGATGATCAGACAGAGAACTCGAGAGGTGGAGGATAACGACGTGGAGTCAGCATGCAGAGGCATTGTGAACATTGCATGCACAAGGTGCACAGAAGCTATAAATACATGGTACAGAGAAGATATTGGGTTGCAGTTGCGGTTGGAGTTATTGTGGTCGCTGTGTAGAAGGATTGAAGTGTGAACAAGGAAACAGAGCGCATAAGTAGAAATGCACAGAAGAGGAACTGCGCAGTGGATGGACATGGCACACAGAGCATAAAAAGAAGAAGAACAGACAACGCAAGTCATGTGTGCAGGAAGGCAATGAGGCAGACAGAGTAACAAAATGCAGCAGAACAGTGATGAGTCTGGTAAGCCATTGTTGAACATCTTATCACTATAATAAGTTTAAGTAGCAAAGATTTGTATTTCAGGGTGGAAGGGAGGTGCTAGGGAGGATTGTTGTCCTCATAGGTTCAAGTGGGTGCTTGAACACAAGGAGTTGTATCTTCCATCTGGTTGCAGCCAGAGAAACCAAGGTGGCATGGTGGTGCAAGGGAGAACTCTTGTTCTCTGTTATACAGGTTGGTGCCTATATGATTGGAAGTTGGTGCTTCCATCCAGTTGGTGCTAGAAACACTCAGGGAGTTGGTGCTTCCTTCTAGTTGGTGCTAGAGAAACCAGGG
>SNQJ01S0047861.1:0-47968 GCA_010110895.2 Picea sitchensis | reverse complement strand
TGATGTCCTTTTTGTAGCCACAAAACTCTGTATGGGCTTGGATGTACAATAGTCTCCAGCTCCATCTTTTCTACCATCTCAGTAGATACAAGATTGTTTGTGCTACCACTGTCCACTATGACTTTACATACTCTGTCTTTGGTTTTGCAAGAAGTCCGAAACAGACTGTTTCTTTGGGCTGGGTTCTCAGCCTCCTTCTCTGGATTTAAGAGAACTTTCCTCATCATCAAATATCTTCCGCCCTCAGCGTCTTCTACCTCAACATTCCGTCCTTTAGCTTTGGCAATGTGAGTTTCACCACCATGTTTCTTCTTATCTGGACACTCATAGGATTTATGTGAAACTTTTCCACAGACGAAGCATTTTACTTCACAACCTCTTCCTCTAGCTTGAGGAAAAGTATTTCTATCAACATACTACCCTCTCTGTGAGCTTCCTCCTCTCTCATGTTGAGTTTAAGGTTTCTTCCCCTCTTCTTTAGATTTCTAAGTTCTGTCTTGGGCAATTGTTTTGCCTCTGGCTTTACTTCTACCTCGGCCTCTTTGACCTTGTTTCCGGCTCAGCTTCTCTTCGGCTTTCAGAGCTATCTAATAAGCATCTTCCACATTTTGGATGGTCATCATGCTCATCTCATCTTGGATGTCATATTGCATACCATTCATGTACCTGGCAACTTTTTCATCATCGCTTTCTCGATGACCTTCTCTGATGTTTATCTTGTATAACTCTTTAGTGTATTCTTTCACTGACATCAGCTTCTATCTCAAATTCTACATCCTCCGAAACAGAGTGATTTGATAATCCCTGGGTATAAATTTGGCTTTCATCTTTGCAACCATTCTATCCCAGCTCTTGATTTTCTACTTTCCTTTGCAGCGTCTGTCAGCCTGCAGTTCATCCCACCATAGTGCTGCATGCCCTTTAAGTCTGGTAACGACATGTTTGACCTTCTTATCTTCCTTGACATCCTCATAGTCTAAGTATTTATCCAGAGCTGTAATCTAGTCTAGAAGCTCTTCAACATCCAGGTTTCCCTCATACATGGGAATATCCATTTTTTCTCTGGCACGTATCCTTGCAACAACCCTGAATAGGCGTTCATCTGCAGCATCTTCGACTACAACATCTTCTCCTTCATTTCCAACTTCATTTTCAATTTTAGCCTTTCTGATATCCCCATCGTCAACTGCACACCTCTGTGCTGTCTCCATGGCATCAAGCCTGACACGTAACTCGTGCATTTCTCTTTCTCTTGCTGGATCAGGCATTGGCATTGGCTTGTCTCTTCTTCTCGGCGGCATGGCTATAAAATGTTCCCCTATTCTCTCAGCTACAGAAAGCAAAGAACTTGTTCTGAGCTTTGATACCACAAATGGTGTGTATCAGACTACTCCTTTTTCTCTAGCTCCTTCTGCCTGAAATATATAGACACAATCAAGATCTGATACCACAATTGGTGCAGAGCCCCGGCCCTTCGGCCAAGATCCACACAGGATCGTTCTAAATCTTCCCCTGAGTCTAATTGACTCTTTGATTTCCCCATAAGGAATACTTGACACACACACAACCAAGTGTATTCCACAGGTCCTTCTGAGTTATGCCTACGTGATCAAACACTAATGTTAACTCCACAACTAACCAACAAATGTGATCGGGGCTTTTCTCCTTTTTGGGATTTCAGATTTCGTGATTTCACGAATCCTGTTGTCAAGCCCCTTGTCTCTTCAATCTCTGAAACTCAAAACTTCAACGAGGGTTGACTCCTTCAATGCACCGAACACACGCCTCTTGTTGCCACTTATTTTGGCTTTTCGGAACTTGAGTGATTGACCAACACTCGTTCCTCTTCCCTTATGATTTCTTGGTTTCCGAAATTTCCCCTTTTTGGTGAGATCGATGGTATTTCGGGACTTTCACCGAAGCATGACCACCTCTTGACTTCCGTCACATGTATTCCTCCGACTAATGCTTAGGACCCACCGTTTCATCTTTTTTCTTTTCACGATTTCAGGAGTTGCGTTGACATGCAACTCTGTCTCTTGACTCCCGGAACCCTGAAACCCGATTGGGCCTCCCCAACTATTGTCCTTCAATGTTTTCAGGAATTTTTCCTTTTAATCTTCGGGATTTTGCGACTTGCGAGATCCACTGCAGAAAGTTTCCCCACCTCCTGAAACTCCGATCTCCGAAATTCTAAAACCTCGCCTCCAACGCGATCTACGAATGAGATCCTCTACTATCCGATGACTCTGGATTTTTCGGGTTTTCGCGAACCGGGAGTTTGAAACTCTCGATTCCAAATATCACTGCCTCTTCTACTTCCCGACACTCAAAGTGCCGAAATGTTAAAATCCCGAAATTCACCCCAAGGCACGTCACGTTTCACGACTTCGGGATTTTCAATGCTAAGCGCCCCAGCTCCTTGTCATCAAGATTCCCGGTGTGACGAAAATTGAAATACCGAAATGTCAAATTCCACTTCAAAGGGAATCAATGGCTGTGAGCCTCTCCTGATCTGACGATTAGTGCAATTTCACGTACCGGGAGTTTGCGATGCAGTGAATCCAAAATCACTTGCCACTCCAAATTCCGAAATCCAAAATAGCAGATTTCGAGCACACGATCAATGGCTCCTAACGCTTCTCATCCAATGGTCGTTACTCCTCTTGAGATTCCTGAATGCTGAAAGGTACTCAGCCTTAACCTTCTCACAGATCTGCGGGATCCAACAGTCCACTTGATTTCGTGAGTTCTCCTCGGAGAATTCTGACCGCCCGATTCACTCCTCACTGAATTCTGTGAGACGAATTGGTGTTCTCCCTCCTGAACTTGTCTTTTATGAGATGCTTTCGACTTTCATCTCCCTTTGAACACTTCGAAGGTACTATCCCTCCTGAGATTTCACTTGCAAACTCAAGTCTCCAAGAGAGATCCTTCTCGCACTCCCTGCGACAATCTTTCAAATAACCTCTGGTTATTTGAGTCCTCGACTCTGTGCACTCTTTGCAACAACAATCCTTCCACCTTCACCTTAGTTGATAACTTAATAAGGTTTCAACTAGCCTGGGCACGCCTTGCACGAATCTATGCTTCACCTGCACTTCTGCTGGTATGAGAACAACAATATCTCTCTTGAGCTTTCTAAGATAAAACTCAGATTCTTGTCAATGCACACCTTGCGGACGTTTCACTGTACGCCTTGCAGAAATTGTCAGGAAGAGAAACAATTGAAACTCATTCTTCTCCTCTCTCAGATTTCATACATTCAACATGAAATCATACATTCAACACATAATAACAACAACGGCATAACAGAGAGAATAAAACAACTGTAAGCATACCATTCAGCATATGTAAACAACAACCATCATAACACCATGAAATCTGAGTCAAAGCTTCATATATTAACTCAAATACTCTCTACTACAGCTCTTTTTTTCTGTTCTATGCTAATGATACAATAATACAAGAGTGAGGGTGTCTATATTCGTTTTCCCTCCTACACTTTAAACTGTCTAATCTCTGAATCCAAATCTACCTACTTTCATTAATTACGTATAAATGCTTTTACATACTACAGATGAGAGAAATGCTTAAGATTTGTTTACAATATCTAAGATATAAATGTAAGTACGCTTTCCCCAGCTATCACATTAATATCCACTTCATTAATTTTTCAAAAACATTTCAAAATGTGTAAAATGTGTGATGCGCTTCTCCAACTGTCTTCTGCCTTATGCTTGCTTGGCTGTCTGCTTACGATGCTCCTGCATCACCAGACACCATCTTGACAAGAGGAAATTTGAATCAAAAGGTTCAATGACCCGAAGAACGTCAACAAGCATGAAACCCTAAAATTTCAACTTTGACCAAATGTCAAACTGAGATCACCAGTAGGTGCACTAGGGAAATGCAAGTTTATATATGGTAGATTTTTTTTTTTTTTTTTTTTAAGTAAAAAAGATAGTACCTGCTATATTAAGTTATCAGAGAAACATTGACAAAATACACAGAGATATAGTCGTCCTGAGCCACCAAAAATGTTGTCGTTTTACCGGAAACCAACATAGTTTGGAGTGAGATGAGTCTGGGAGGGTAAGCAAAAAACTGTTTTGCCCTCTGTCCTGCCCGAAGGAAACCAGGACAGATGGACATAGTTCAAGTTTACATGTAGCAACAACATGATTAAACATAAAACAAACTAGCATAGGAGAACTTAGATACCCGGTGACCTGTCACCCTTACCTGTCTGGCAAGTGGACCTGGCTAGGATGGAGAACGGCTGCACACAGAATGGACATTTCCTCTTTGCTGGAGCATTGGAGTACGCATCAAGGAGCAAGTCTAGACGTTGTCCCATGAGGAGGGCTCTGTGCTCCTGGTCTTCCATGTGGCCTCGGAGTTCGAACACCAGAGCCAGATGCTCTGCACGGAGGAGTGGACCATGCAAGTCATGATTACCTACGTCGTCGAAGGTTTCGTTCCCCACTTCCATGTTCATCCCTGCTCTGGCCTCGATCACATTCAGTCATGCTCTAGCCACATCCGCCTTCATCCCTGCTCTGGTCTCATCCACATTCCTTTCTGCACAAGCGTTGTCCCGAGCCTCGTCCTCATTTGTTGCCTTCTCATCATGGTTGGTGGGGCTGTAGTCACCCATCCACAGTATCTCTTCAACGATACAAATAGGAAATTCATCTGCCGGCTCATCTTAGGACCGCTACCAGCCTGTAAATCCAGCGCCATGGCTTGGGGTTCCAGGGTGGTCACTAAGTCCTCTAGGTACGACGTTTCGTCAACATAGCAGGTTGGAAACTCGTCCGTAGCGCCTCCCTCCAGACTGCTTCCAGGCTCAATTTCCATAGTATGAATGCTACGCTCCATCCCAGGCTCAACGATAATGGTGTGTAGTGCCAATTGGTCTGTGCATGCTCTCTGCCGGAGAATGGAAGTCACCATCGATAGAGCGCGCTCCAGGTTCTTCCTCCTTTTCCTTTGCTCTTTGTGGGTGTACCGGGCCGAGCCTCGGCAAGGCCTGCCTCGCTTCCTAATCATTGTTGATGAGGGGTGGATTAAAATACAGAGAGAATGCACCAAAACAAAAGTGAGCCAAGACGATAGGGAACCAGAGCTGCACCAGAGCTCCCAATTGGCGAGGATGTCCAAAACGAGAGCGAACCAACTCTGTCCAGGCTCTCGAATTTTCGAATTACCAAATGATAGATTCGCCTGGCTTCCCATTAACCCTGTCATATTGAGTCCAGTATGAGCAAGAGATTTCGCGAGAGGGAGGATTCCCTCCTCCGTATAGTGGCTGTAATGGCCGGCTACCATCGTAAATACGGAGAGGTTGGGTGGCGGCCATCAACATTTAAGTTGTGGCTTGATGCTGACCCATGTGGCGAGGTGTCACTGCGTGTCACCCCATCCGGGGTATATATAGTAGAATTAGTCTGAACGCTATCCAATGAATTCCGAATGAACTTCAGAGAAGGTTTAGATCTGTGACTGTGCAATTGTGCAGTTGCAGATTTCAACAAAGCTTTGATACCATGTTGATTTTTCTAATTTCCAGATCTGATAATTATTGCTTTATGATTTCAAATGGATTTTAATGCCACTATTATCATAGAATAATTACACACTAAAAATATCAATTGAAATAAAACTGCAACGGAAATTATAGAAGCATAAAAAGATAGCCATGCAAAATAGACACAATATTTTTACCCTGGGAAACCCAACCTTGGGAGAAAACCCAACAACTTTTCTTAAGAAGAATTCAAGAAAAAAAATATATCACCATAAAATGAAGAACCCATCATATAGAAGGTTGCGCCCTAGCGTGAGGAATATACCTCAAGGCTAGAAAACCACTAGACATGAATAACGCACCACAAAAGTCTTCTAAGATGCTTTTGAAAAAATTAATTGTTGTTGCTGCATTACTGCCACTGTACTTGTGCACTAACTGAGGAGAGTTGTGTGTGTTGTAAAAATGAAATTATCTAGCCTTTATTTATAGTAATATGACTCACCTTTATTTCCTTGTGGGACCAACTTGTACTTTGTCCATAATAATTCATTTAATGCTTTTCCGTGGTTTCTTTAATATTTTAATGGTCTTTGACTTGTCTTCTTGGATTTCTCCTCTTACTAGAAACATTTTCCATGATCCATGTTGATGTATCATCTCCTCACATGCATGTAAAATTAATATAGGGCTATAATGTTCAATATACCCTCCGAGAATCCCCTCATCACAAGAGGTCTCTTTGGCGTACTTCTTAAACATTAGACTAGACTTGTAAACAAGTCAAACCTGCCTTATAAAATTAGATCACTCCATCCTGGAATATGAAATGTGAAAGCATATATTAGATCGAGTCTTTATCACTCCTTATAAAATTAGAATGACTAAGGATAAAGACTACACCTGGGCCATTCACCACTAGAAGACCACCGTGAGTTAATGTATCATTTTCCCTTAGTCAAATGAGCATGACCAATCTGGGACAATGTCTGCCCGATGTTGCATCTCAAGTATTTATTACTCCTATTCAAATCAACATGACTAAGGAGAAAGACTATGCATGGGCCATTCACCACTAGAAAATCCCCATGAGTGAATGTATCATTATCCCTTGGTCAAATCAACATGACCAATTTGGGAGAATGTTTTCCCAATGTTGCTAACTAGAAAAACATCAACATCCTGGGCTATTCACCACTAGCATAGCCCCATAAATGAATGTATCATACTCCCTTGGTCAAATCAACATGACCAATTTGGGAGAATGTCTGCCCGATGATGAAACATCAACATTTTCATCCTATGTCAATTGATTCCACACTTCTGTACTCTCTTCATATAGCTTTGCGCATTCCTCCTCCAAACTTCTAATACTCTCCAAGGTTGTCATGGATATCTTCTCCTATTGCTCCCTTTCTTCTGGTGGGGTACTTATCATTGTGTGAGCTTCCAAAATCTACTATTTTTGCGCGGAATCCATGAAAGGCTTCACTTATCTTAGTCACTTGATCTTCCAAGGGAGAATCTACTGCCATTGATACCTCTGGAATGTTTTTGTATACATTTTTCATTGCTTGTTGTAGCCTTACTATTCTTTGCTAAGCCTCGCCCTGTCTTAGCATAAGTTTACTACACTCTACATGTAATGCTTCATTATATGTAGTCACTTTTATCAACTTCGTAGACATCGATTCTACGCATAAGTGGATCTCCTGTGTAACACTTGTCTTCAAATTATGTAATATGTTCAACAATAACTATTACAACACTAAGCCAATATGACTTAATGCTTGCACACACCCCTACATTTCGGTCTTTGGGAAATCTATGGCCCTTGGTGATATCTTCATGATACGACGCTCTACTAATAGTGAAAATGATTGATATGCCTCTGGATGTGACTCTGTTGTGTTTTCTTTTCTCTCTCTTTGTTCTTCTTCCATTAGTTGTATTGGCGTTATCCTAGTTGATTCCAAAATTTGGCATAGTGTAGCCATTTGCACTTGCACATTCGTTTGCATCTCCTACTGTTTTTGCGCACCTCGCTGAAATGGTTCTTCCTTCACTTCTTTCACTTGATCTCCAATATTATCGAAATCTTCTTCTATTAAGGCCTGGATAACTACTTCCTTTGTGGCTTTCCTCTTCTTTTGTTTATGCATTGGTTTCTCGTTAGGATTTTATTTTCTCTTCTCTCTAGTGTGCAGTGCTATTTCTTGAGTGTCGTCTTTACCATTCCCTTGTTCTCCGAGTTATTCTTCTTCTTCTCGGTCCTTCTCTAGCTATTGCATCTCCGTTTACTCTATTTCTAACACCAAGGTTTTCCACTTTGCTTCCCAGTCTTATATAATCAGCCCAACCTCCTTTTCTGTCAATTTGTATATGTTCATCAACCATTGTTTATCGAGATCCCTCTTTGCTTGAATATACATATGGCGTGGCCCTGCTTTGAAGCATGTAATTTCCTTGTATTCTTATACTATATACTATATATGGTAGTATGTGTGGTGTGTTCTCAATGCTTTGGTGTATTTCCTCCTTATAAATATAGAAAACTACATTTTTGTCCATCTTCCTATTCTTTTGTGTAGTATTCCACACTGAAACATATGTCCCTACCAGGCATGGTGCCTACGCACCTTCTAGGAACCGAGTCTCTTCTATCTCTCTCCAAGTGATCAATGCAATAAAAATGAGTAACCATGCGTAGTGAAACTACATGCCTTTATCTTGTGCTTCCCTACAATACTGGTTTACCAAAAAGGTCACCCAATTCATCTGGACTCCTGCAATGCAATTCTCTGTTGCTGATATTACTCCTACTGGCACGTGGTCTCTGTGACATTTCCTGAGCAACTTATAGGTCATCACATGCATCACAAACCTGAAAACATCATCATTAATTCTCGTGACATCCAATTTGTGTGCTGCTATGTGCATGCCATATTTATCCTTCATCATTTCTTCTAAGGATTTATCTTGAGTCTTATCAGTGAATAACGGTAGTGGGTCCTCCCCTTTTGATGGAAATCTTGTAATCCACGTGATGAGTTGGGTTTCTATCGACACTAGCCTATCCAACCATAAGAACTCTCCATAGAGGAAACTCAAAAAACAGTTGACACAGATGTTGATCTCTGCACTTCTGTCGAAATGTGGGATATCCAATAGGTTCAATATGCATGTTCATTCCAATGTTATTTCTCACTCCTGCAACTCTACTGTAACTATGAGTGAATCCAGTCTGAGTTTTATGCAGAAGTAATTATATGTTGCTAACTTCAGAAACTTCTTCACATCTTCCAGATCATGATTTGAAAATCCCAGAATTCCTATTGTGCCCAACATGTCTCCCTCAATCGTGACCCCAGGTGGACTCTCCGGTGCAACAAGTTCATACTTTGGCTCCTTGGGCAGGTTAACTTACTTTGTTGTTGGTTTCCTGGGCGACACATATTCCTTTGTAAAGTTGTCTAGGCTTGGCTCTGATGCAGATGCTCTTGGGGTTTCTTCCTGTATAGGCTTTGGGAATTGCTTAGTGCGCTGTTTCGTCATCCCTAAGGTGGATACTCTTGCCTTTGGTGGCACCATGGATTTCAATGACTCACTCTTGTCTACAACTTACTCAACTCTGCCAAATCACTCAACTCTCTCTTCTCTTCAGATGTGCAAACAACTAACCCTTTATCGCCACCCCTCGTATTCTTTTATAGGCTATTGCGAGTTGTTTCATTCCCCTTTGCGCCAAAATTCTCAGCCCCATTCGATTGAGTTCACATTCAATTCTTATATAGATTCTGCATTAATTTCATATCCTCTCGCAGATTGTGGTCTAGATTATCCAACATGTCAAAATCTTCGTCGTCGCTTTTCATTTATGACACCGCGTTCCCTCTGTCTCACCAGCATGTTTTCTCTTTAATGATTTTCCTGTCTTCTACATAGGTTGTTATCATGTCCCTCTTTGTTCACAATTATTTATGTGTGCAACTCAATTCTCCTTCCTGTGCGCAATTCAATTCTCCTTCCTATGTGCAATTCAATTCTTCTTCCTGTGCACAATTCAATCTTCTGGCACACCTTCCTCTTTCTTTCTTTATTTCCGGGACATTTTCGTGTTCATCTCTTTTTCCTCTAATTTGAATCTTTGAACAATGCTTGATTAAGAACTTAGTGCCTCTATCTTCTCTCTCTCTCTATAATACAAATACTATGGTACATGTACTACACAGTTAGGCTAGTGTGCGGGAGGCTGGTTGTCCCTATACAGTTTCATCCAAATTCCGTTGACCAGTCCTTCCATGGTTTCTCCATTTAGTTTATTCAACTGAACAACACCTTCATATATAAAAAATATTAACACATATGGACCTAACCAGTGCATTTAGAACTTTCCTGGGTGTTGCAAAAATTTGTTGTCATAGAAAAAAACTAGGTCTCCCATCTGTAACTTCTTCTATTTAATATGTCTGATATGCCATGCCTTTTTGCGCACTTTATGAACCTGATAATGAAATCCTGGGATTAAGTGGTCTTCCTCCAATTCCACTAGCTCTAACCGTCTTTTCTTTATTGCACCAGAATCCATGATCTCGATCAACGTGACAATGCACATACTCGACACAATAAACTCCATGGGCATAACTAGTTCCTGGCCATATGCTAATCAGAATGGTATATGTCTTATCAACTTCTTACATATGGTCTGGTATTCCCATATAACTACAATAATCCTTAGGTACCAATCATCTCAATTTACACTACATATCTTCATCAGCGCAAGCTCTAGGATATTGTTAAACGCTTCCACTGTTCTGTTTTCCTGAGGATGACAAGGTGGTCTCTTCTAGTGATAAATCTGGAATTCTTCTATGAAAACAACAATCTTTTTATTCAAAAAATGTGTCCCTTGGTCACTCATAAGGATTCTTGGACATCCAAACCTTGTAACAACATTTTCAAATAGAAACCACACTCAGTCTCCAAACTTGAATCTTTGATAGGTTCTACTTTAGCCCATCGGTTCAAGTAATCTATCGCAATGATTATATATCTTTCTCCTGACCTTTTTGTTAGTGTGTTGATTAGTCCGAGGAAATAAACTTTCTATTTATCAAAATCCTGCAACATAACTTGTGGTACTAAAGGCATCTTATCTCTTCTGGATGGATTTCCAACTCGTTGAAAAAAATCATAGGTCTGACAAAACTCCTTAGCATCCTTATGAAGGGTGGGCCTCCAGAGTCCTGAGCGCAAAATTTTCTGAGCTGTTACTTTCCATGTATAGTGACCTCTTGCAATTCCTTCAGGTGCCTCTGATAATATCATAGGCCTCTCATGCTCCAATACACATCGCTAAAGAATCCCATTTGTTCCTAACTTGTACAAATTCCTCTCTATAAGCTAATAATCTATTGCCTTTCCTACCAAATGTTTCTTTTGCGTAGTTGTAAAGTTGGGTGGGGCTACTCCTATTCTCAAGAATTGGACAATATCGATGAAATAATCATCGACCATATGTACTACGAACAAGTGTGCATTTGGTAGAATATCATCCAGATTTCCTGCATCTTCCCCTGTTAATATGCATGACAAATGTTCAGGTCATGTATTTAATTCTCCTAGTTTGAAAATCACTTGAAAATCATACTCATGAAATAATAACAACGATATACATATCTTCCTCCCAACACCGGATTATTAACTAAGTATCTCAGAGTAGAATGATCTGTGTACATATTGAAATGTGATCACGACAGGTAATTCCTAAACTTCTGTAGTGCATACACCATTGCAAGTCCTTCACACTCTATAGTAGTGTAATTTTATTTAGTGGTCAACAACTTTCTGCTGGAAAATGCAATGGGATGATCCAAATATTCTTCCCCTGACTTAGCTAGAACTGCGCCTAACACTATATATGATGCATCTATGTGGACATGGAATTCCTTCTTCCAATATGGAAATACTAAAATTGGCACAGTAACCAGTTTCTGCTTCAAGGTATCCAAACTTTGTTGACATTCCTCGTTCCATTGAAACTTGACCTCCTTCTTCAACAATTTTTCCCGTGGGTTTGTGATATGTGCGTATCCCCTAATAAACTTTTTGTAGTACCCTGTATGACCCAATGTTGCTTGAAGTTGTCGCACTGAATTAGGTGGTGGCAGATCAACAATAACAACAATCTTCACATGATCAACCAAAAGTCCTTGTTTACATAATACATGACCAAATAGGATCCCAAATGGTGCGCAAAAAATACACTTATTCAATTTCAAATAAATATGGAACTATCTACATCTATCCAATATCAAGCACAAAGTCTGAATATGGTCCTTCAACAAACTGAGCACTGTCCAATCATCCAAATATACTTCTAGGAATTTATGAATGAATTCTTTAAAATCCGCGACAACAACTCGACAAAATAATGCTGGCACATTTTTCAATCCAAAAGGCATGACTATATAATGATAACATTCCCATTCCATCGAAAACATTGTCTTATGCCCATCCTCCTATGCAATCTTAATCTGGTGATATATAGAGAATCCACCAGTAAATGAGTAAGCTCCATGTCCTCCTACATTCTCCAAAACTTCATTTGTAAACGGGGGTAGGAAATGGGTCATATAAGCAAGCATCATTCAATTTCCTTATATCCACACAAATTATGATTTCACCCATTTTCTTGTCCTGGACCATCATTAGATTGATCCATTCTGACTCTGTGATAGGTTCAATAATCCCATATTCTAGCATCCTTTCTATTTATGCTTATATAATGGATTCAATCATTACAGTCTCTGCTTTATTGGCTTGGAATCTAGATTTAAAGGGATCCTCATTTCCCCTATCTCCCAACCAATCCCTTTCATTTCTAAAAATGTAGTTGGGAAAAGGTCCTGGTATTCATGCTGTAAATCAACAATCTTCTTGACAGTTTCTTTATTCCAGTAGTCTCCAATGTTTGAAAACTTGGGATTATCTTTTGTACCAATATTCGCCTTGTGCGTTTTCAACGACTTTGCTTACACGTCAGATTCAAGTTCAAGGCCCTCTACTGCGCACTCTCCTTCGAATTCTGGTACTTGCAAATTTCTTGGGTCTTCGTCCTCCTAGTCTTCTCCTCCTGGATTGATTGTGCTAGTGGGATGTAGACACCTCTTTGTTCCTCAGAACAGTCTCCAACCCTGAAACCTTAAATGGTTAAAATCAATTGGAACCTGGACTTGAAAATTACTTATGTGTCCTGGAGGTCCTAACCTTGCATGGTAGGTTGGACGGGTAGTCATTTAATATTCATTATATGATTGAATGTTGTTGTAATTTTTTTCAAAATAATTATGATGTTCTAGCCTTCTATGCTATTTATGTTTATGTGTCACTATCCTTCGTTGATGCGTTGAATGCGTCGTTAGTGATTCCATGATGAGTAGCTGGTGATTTTGCTTATGATGTTGTTGAGTAGGCACTGTTGTGATCATGTGTTGAGGTTAATTTCTTAATAATAATAAAAGGAAATTTACCTTTTGCGCTTCAATTTTTCTTAGGCATAACAAAGGGACGTTACATATGGTATCAGAGCGGGTTCAACCTTGCGATTATGGATTGTCACGCCTTCCACTATATTATACACTTGATTAATAACTTAGCTCTATTTAAAATTTTAACCTGTCCATGTGGTAATCATGGTTAGAGGACGCCGCTGAGGTTCACAACATGGTGTTAGGGGAGGAGGTGTAATGCCTCCAGAAGCGTCCGCACCTTAGGGGTCTAACCCATAAGGGGAAGAACAAGTATTTGGGCAGGAGCCAATTGCTATAAGAGATGTGAATGGTCTGACAAGGTCCTTCTGGGGAGATTTCAGAGGCCTTTATTAACCATTTGGAAGAGATGAGGCTAGGTCACTTGTAGCCCTTGAGGGTCCACAATGCACCCTAGCCGGTGCTGGTAGCATTCATGGAGAACTCGAGATGGTCAAGTTCCCGAGTTCTTGGGTGCCACGGACGATGTAGTCATTGAGGCATGGTTGGAGAAATTGGTGATGTGCTTCGCACTTCTCGAATACACCTCCAACATGAAAGTCCACACAATAGTCTTTTAGCTGAAGGGGAGCACTCTTCTATGGTGGAAGACGCTCCTACCACAAATGAACATGGCAATTGAAGACTTGTCATGGGAACTGTCCGAGGAGCAGTTCTGAGAAAGGTAATTGTTAGAGGAATTAATTGAGAGCCAGTTCAATGAGTTCAACACCTTGCGATAGGGCGGTCGTACGGTACCTAAGTACGAGGCCTGTTTCATGGAGATTCTTAGGTATGCTCCACATCTGAGCACCGAGAAGCTAAAGGTCAAAAAATTTGTAATGGCCTTAAATGTCAACATCCATGTGAAAGTGAGGATCCTAATGCCTCAGACGCTGCATGATGTAGTCTAGAAGGCCCTCATATCCGAGGAAGAGCTGATCAGCGGGGGTCAGGGTAGGACTCATGCGAGACCGATGGGACATGCGATGTATGGTGCACATCAGCATCAAGATCCAGCTATGCTTTCTTCCAGGTATCAAGATACGTTGAGAGGATCCGCGTTCACGACACCTCAACAACCATCTCCCCGGTGGGGAACTCTCCATAGGGGACCACCACATCAACAACAACAACTGTTGGGCATGTTCAGCGGGAGAAACCAGGGTTTCAGGTTGATGGGCCAACAAATTCTACTTCGGGGACCAGGAGTACTAGACCGAAGACTGGATGATGGACAAGTGGAGAGCCACTTTACCAGTGCGACTGTTCGGTTGAGAGGGCGAGAGCGCCCGGATCAACAGGACCCACTACAGTTGGATATTGGGCAAGGCCCATAGGATTCACACAGCAGTGAATAACCGCTAGGCCGAGCACCATTCCATTGTGCTTGAGATGTCAGGCACAATCTCCGACCAAAATTTTGGTTTTTGATAGAACTAGGTACTACAGAAGAGCATGCACAATGATGCAATTCCTATGCATTCTTAGCGCTGAATGACCAGAGTGTGGTAGAAGGATTAGAAAACCTTTCGGTAGTATGAGAGTTTCAAACGAGTTCCTAGAAGAGTTACTAGGTTTTCCACCCAAAGGCAAGGTGGAATTTACCATCGACTTAAAACCTGGAACTGAACCGATAGCAAGAGCGCCGTATAGGATGTCAACGCCTGAGTTACAGGAGTTAAAAATGAAACTAAAGGAGTTTTTGGACCTAGGTCTTATACTTCCAAGTGTGTCACCTTGGGGTGCACCTGTCATTTTCATATGGAAGAAGGATGGGTCGTGGAAACTCTGCATTGACTACCGTCAATTGAACAAGGCAACGATCAAGAACAAGTATCTGTTGCCAATAATAGACGATTTGTTTGATCAAATGAAAGGAGTGATGATGTTATCAAGGATCAACTTGAGATTAGAATATCACCAGTTACAGATCAAATATGAACAAATTCGTAAGACCGCATTTAAGATGAGGTCCGGGCATTACAAGTTTATCATTTTATTGTTTGGACTGACAAACACCCCAGGGGTATTCATGAGCTTGATGAATGGGGTGTTCTGCGAATAATTGGACAAGTTTGTTCAAGTATTCATTGATGACATATTGTTATATTCTCGGATGACGGAAGAACATGAAGAACATTTGCACTTGGTACTACAATGTTTACGAGAAAACAAGTTATATGAGAAATTGTCGAAATGCTATTTTTATCAATCAAGGATTCATTATTTGGGGCATGTTATCTCCGACGAAGGCATCGATGTGGATCTAATGAAGGTAGAGGATATTAAGGAATGGCCTACACTGACGAATGTACCAGAAGTACATAGCTTCATGGGTTTAGCTAGATATTATTGACGGTTAGTCGAAGGTTTTTCGAAGATATCAAATTCGATCACAGAATTGCAGAAGAAAAAAAAGAAGTTTGTATGGATCGAGAAATGCACATAAGAATTTTGAAGGCTCAAAGAGCTGTTGACGACATCACTGATACTAAAATTCCCTGACATGGACGATGACTTATTATTATGCATAGATACATCCAAGGAAGGCTTAGGCAGAGTCTTGATGCAAGATGGTCGAGCGATCGATTACATATCAAGGAAGTTAAGAAAGCATGAGGAGAAATACGTGACACACGATTTGGAGTTGCTGACCATTGTGTATTCCTTGAGAGTATGGAGGCATTACCTGATTGGACAAAATTTTGAACTAAAAACCGACCACTTTGGTTTGCAACACATTTTTACGCCAAGTGACTTGAATGTGCGATAAAGGCGTTGGTCATAACTTCTTAGTGAGTATGAGTTTGAGATTACCTACATAAAAGGGACAATGAACATAGTGGCAGATGCATTGAGTTGAAGACCATGCATATTTTTGGTGATACCTCTTCAGACGAATATTTGAGAAAATATTCTAAATATACAGTGCGACGATGACTGGTATAAAGAAGTTAAGAAAAATATCGGACAAGACACCATGTTGGTACCAAAATTTGCGGGATTTACTGTGGACAACGATAGATTAATGAGGTATGATAACCAGATTTACCTAATGCCTAATGACGAGTTGAGAAGTTTGATATTAAATGAAGCTCATAGAGGAGTGTACATGGCTCACCCAGGAGTCATGAAGATGATTGAAGACCTTAAATCCTTATTCTTATGGAAAGGAATAAAGGCAGACATAGTCAACTACATGGCGAGATGTCTAGAATGTCAGCAGGTGAAGGCTGAATATCGACATCCGACAGGATTAATACAACCACATGCTATTCCAGAATCGAAATGGGAAGTCATTTTGATGGACTTCATTGTTGGATTGCCACTAACGAAAATGAGGCACAACTCAATTTTCATGGTAGTTGACACTCTGAGAAAGAGTGTATATTTTATCCCTGTGCGTACGACGTATCAGGCACCATACATAGCTAGAGTTTTCATCAGGGAGATTGTGAGATTGCATGGTGTGCCTAAGAGGATCATATCTGATCGAGGATCGATGTTTATAGGATGATTTTGGACTAGTTTCCAAGAGGCCTTGGGAACCCAAATTAACTTTAGTACTGCATATCACCTGGAGACAGACGGGAAGACAAAAATAACGAACCAAATCTTGGAATATATGTTGCGTATGTATGTGATGGACCAACATAAGCGTTGGGAGGAGTTCTTGCCGCTGGTAGAGTTTGCATACAACAACAACTATCAAAGAACCATTAAGATGGCACCATTTGAGTTTATTTATGGGAAACCATGTCAGACGCCTTGTGCTGGGATCGACTTAAAGATAGGGTCCTAGTACGACCATAAGTGATCCAAGAAATGGAAGAACAAATGAAAATGATAACACAAAGGATTAAAGAAGAGCAAGATCGACAAAAGAGTTATGCCAATGAGCGTCACGTTGACCGTAATTATGAATATTGTCCTATCAACTAGTTGTGCCTCATTCTTTGAGGTGTTGCACAATGTTTATCTTGTATCTGTTTGTGGCTTTATGTTAGTGATCCTACGCATGTGATTGATAGGAGTTCCTTGCAGGTTCGGGAGAGGGTTCACTCACGACGGATCCAATCCTCATTTGGGACCATCGCATTCGACAACTACGATGTCGAACAGTTGATCAGGTCAAGGTCCAGTGGGACAATTATAGTCCACACTTGACTACATGAGAGGATGCATAAGATATGCGCCAACAGTTTCCATTTTTGTTTGATAGTTAGAGATATTAGATATTTACAGATACTTTATTACTGCATATATACTGTGAAACTTTGGGACAAATTTTAAACCAAGAGGGGGTGTATGTAACATCCTTCTCTTCTGCACACATGATTTAACTTATTCCTCGAGGACACTTGCGTGCAAGTGATCCAGTTTTGTATAGGGTTTTATGTTTCTCTTATGGATTTAGATGATGATGTTGTTGTATTATGATGTTATGTTATTTGATATCTATGTATAGACATGTGCTATTGACGGGTTTCTCCTTAGTGTGTAGGACAATTGACAGATTGAGGATGACGATGGCATCAATGGACCTCCTTGGACTTTGGATCGAATCTGGGAGTGGACTATATATGGTTTGGGTATTTCTATTTATGCATATGTGACATATGATCAGGTATATTATGATGTTGTTTATGGATCGTTGACAATGTTTTGTGATGGATGTAGGTTGATGATTTCTTTCTAATCAGACTCACATAAGGAGTAAAGGGGCCATGCACAACAACCAGAAATTGAGGGAGAGATGTGGCAACAACCTTGCCACAACCTACTAGCACTCTCATCGTGGCTCGAATTGTAGGTTAACGATTACCTAGTTCGAGAGATCCACGATGCCATGAGGGAAGACTAAGACAGTCGCTCATGAAGATTCTAAAGGGCACGTAATAAGGAAGGGTCCTTATTCCTTAGAGGCCCTTAGTCTCTCACAAGGTCTCCTGATGGAGTATTGACTCCAAGGGATGGACAACTACCAAAATCAGTCAAAGGCGAGTGGCACCCTTGGAGCACATAGTGCGTCTTAAAGGGCACGCCACATAATTAAAACTTGAATAAAGACGAGTGACACCCTTGGAGCACAGAGTGCATCTTGAAGGGCACGTTGCGATCTTTAATAAATGTGAGTCAATGAACCTAGGTGCCTAGAAAAAGCTATTTGTTTTGACATGGTTGGACTTAAAATAATTATTAAATGAGTAATTTTTATTAATTATAAAATCTCCTTAAAAATTCTAAGCCTAGTTTAAAAATTTGAACCTAAGTCTAAAGTGGGTAAGAAGACAAAAATTTAGACTATAAATTTAATAAATGATGGGGGATGAAGAAAAATCAAGTTAGGAATTGAAAGAGTAAAAATTTGAATTTAAATATTTAATTATATAAATGTGTGCAAAAGAATACCAAATTGGAACTAAGATAAGAAAGGAAATAAATATAAAAAGTGACGTGGAAGCATAGAAAGGAATCTAGTCTAGTCTAACTAAATAACTTTCCTAAAGTAAACACAACTAAGTTTTAGAAAGATGTCAACCATTAAAAAGGAAATAGAGGGAATAAAGGGATAACTAGGAGTGATTTTAGGAGTGCTTTTAGGATGGGTGAGGGAAATTGAATTTTAATTAAATTAAAGAGTGAATTTTTGGTGCAACTAAGGGATCAGGTGACAAGTGTACGGGGGAGAGTAATTCTTAATTAATTTAAAAAAAATGAATTTAATGTGCAATTGGCAAGTGGAAACTAAGAAAAATTCTATAAAAGAAATGACTATGAGGAGGAATGGATAATGACTGGTATACGTAAAGCTATGCTGCCATAATTTATTTGACTCATTTTTCTTGTGAGAGTTGGGATACCCAGCTTGAAAAAGAGAGAGTGGTAGCTCGACCTTGCGAGGCGAGCTGGGAGATGGATTTTTCTGGTTGTGTTTGTGCGTGGCCCCTTTGAATCCTGGGGGGCTAAGGGGGAAGAAGAGTACCCCTAGCATTGGATAGGAGGTACTAGTGAGGTCTTCACAATTAGAAAGCGGGGAGCAGTACGGAGCACAAACATGGGAGATCATCATCGACTTCTCTCCTTTGGTTACAGTATTTTTTTTATTTAAATTTGTAATCGCATTGGATTAATTTGTATAATCTAGTTTTTGTTTTTACCTTGTGTAACTGTGTGAGATATTAAGATCAAGATATAAGCTCCTAGATGCTTTTATAAATGCTAGAGGCATATTCCTAATAATTTCACTGCCATTTTTAATGTAAATTTGAGCATGAATGTATACATATATAAATGTTTGACCACCGTCGTTGTTAATTTCAAGTATGAGCTGAATGTATACATATATAAATGTTTGACCATCGCCATTGTTAATTTCAAATCTGAGCTTGAATGTCTACATACAAAATGTTTGATCACCGTCTGGTTAATTTTGATCTGAGCTTGAATGTCTACATACAAAATGTTTGATCACCGTCTGGTTAATTTTGATCTGAGCTTGAATGTCTACATACAAAATGTTTGATCACTTCCCTTTAATTTGAGCCTGAGTTTGTACTATTCAATCCATAACACATTTTTCCAAATCAATTTTTTTCTCTAATGAGGTCGCTACCAACCAAAATTGATTTGGAACTGATAAAAAATTCTTTTGATCTTTACCCATGTTTTTGCTCACTCTCTAGCGAAGTTTTACTCTGCCATTGCACATTCCACCTCTGGCTTTTGTTGAAGGACGCCCAAATAATTTACCATCCTTACCTTTGCGTTTTTGGTGTAAAAATGTGCTTAGACTATGGGGGAAACTAGCAAGAGTTTTTACCCTCCTTATCTTTTCTTTTTTGGTGTAAAAATGTGCTCAGACTATGGGGGAAACTAGCAAGAGTTTTTACCCTCCTTACCTCTACGTTTTTGGTGTAAAAACATGCTCATATTGTGGGGGAAACTAGCAAGAGTTTTTACCCTCCTTACCTCTACATTTTGGAGTAAAAACGTGCTCAGACTGTGGGGGAAACTAGAAAGAGTTTTTACCCTCCTCACCTCTGCATTTTTGGTGTAAAAATGTGCTCAGACTGTGGGGGGAAGTAGAAAGAGTTTTTACCCTCCTCACCTCTGCGTTTTGGTGTAAAAACGTGCTCAGATTGTGGGGGAAACTAGCAAGAGTTTTTACCCTCTTTACCTCTGCATTTTTGGTGTAAAAACGTGCTCAAAATGTGGGGGAAACTAACAATATTTTTTACCCTCCTTACCTCCACGTTTTGGTGTAAAAACGTTCTCATATTGTGGGGGAAACTAGCAAGATTTTTTACCCTCCTTACCTCTAGGTTTTTGGTGTAAAAACATGCTCAGACTGTGGGTGAAACTAGCAAGAGTTTGTAATCTCCTTACCTCTGCGTTTTTGGTGTAAAAACGTGCTCAGACCGTGGGGGAAACTACCAAGAGTTTTTACCCTCCTTAAATATGTGTTTTTGGTGTAAAAACGTGCTCAGACTGTGGGGGACACTAACAAGAGTTTTTACCCTTCTTACCTCTACGTTTTTGGTGTAAAAACGTGCTCAGACTGTGGGGGAAAATAGCAAGAGTTTTTACCCTCCTTACCTCTGCGTTTTTGGTGTAAAAACATGCTTAGACTGTGGGGGAAACCAACATGCAGTTATACCATGTTTATCTCTACGTTTTTATGTCTAAACCATGCTAGATTGTGGGGGAAACCAACATGCATTTTTACCATCTTCGTCTCTGCGTTTTTTTTTGTAAAACGTGCTATCTTGTGGGGGAACCTTCATGAGTTTTTACCTTCTTTATCTCTGCATGTTGCTCACTATTTTTTCCTAGAACTTTCCTCATTATCTCTGTGTTGTTGGGGAATTTACCAACTTTGCATTTTCCTTCATGTCTCAGATCTATTAAGTCCCTGCCTTTTTCTTATTCCTACATTTTTTTTTTTGGCATTAGAAGATGCCCTGCACATTGGAGTGTCCTTTAGTTTCATTTGATTTTAGTTAGTAATATTCAAAGGAAAATATCTTCTTTCAATGCGATCACATAGTTTTATATGTATCCTTTTTCTTATAATGTCTAGATGTCTTCATGTTTAATATTCATTGTTAAGTGTCATTTAATATCTCAATGTTAATTTTAATGAGAACTTTAGATATCTATGACCTGTCAATAAAAGACTCTATTGAATGCTTGATTTATTTTGGGGTCAGTCTATAAATGAATGAAATAATTCTATTTACGCATGCATTATAGGCGATGTCTCAAATTTACTTGAGTATGAATTAAATGGTTGAAGGAATACTATAGATTAATAGTACCAAAGTTGGGGACTTTACAATGTAAATTGTAAGCCTCATAGAAAAACATGACTACTTTGCGCATGAATTGGAATTGATACTTATTTTGCGCCATGTATTAAAAGAGATTTATTGAATGTTTGGATGTGATTTGATTACATGAGCACCTTGATTAATGTTGATGCGTGATCAATTTAACAATTAGATTGCTTACGCCCCTTGAAAATGTAGAGCGGTGATTACTTAAGTAAATAAATCATTCGTGCGCCACGATATAAATGTTGATGAATTCTGCGTTACGAACAACACTTATGTATAACGATATGTGTATAATTTACTATTTCTTCCCTTAAATTGATGTATGATTGATTGAGTAGATAGCTTGGTTGGTCGATGAGATAAATCGATAGTTTTCTTTGGTGAAATCAATAATTAATAATTGATGAATGATTGAGTTATAAATTTACCTTGCGGCATGGATTATGTTGTGATTAAATTATTGGATTGCTTGCGCATTGGATTAACGATGGATGTAAAATGATTTAGCTTGATTACCCGCGCGCCTTGCAATAATGGTGATGCATGATTAATTTAGTAACAAAATTTACTTGCGTGCCTTAATTTAAGTGGGCGTGTGATTGCTTCATCAGTATTCTTTTGCACCTTGAATTTAAATGTTAACTAATCTGGTGTCTTGAATTGATTAGATATATGACAGATTTAGTGACTAGATTTCTCTTGCGCTTTTACTTAAGTTGAGTTGTGATTGTTCTAGAATTGTTTTACTCTCATTCGCATCAAATATTTAATTGCTAATGTATGACTGATAACGATACTGATTACCCTTGCGCCATGATTAATTAATGAATAAGATTGATGGATTGATGAAATGGATGATCGTTGATGCTGTTGATTAGCTAGTTGCTTGGATTGATTGTGCTAGTGGGATGTAGACACCTCCTTGTTCCTCAGAACAATTACCAGCCCTGAGACCTTAAATGGTTAAAATCAATTAGAACCTGGGCTTGAGTGTTGCTTATGTGTCTTGGAGGTCCTAACCTTGCAGGGTAGGTTGGGTGAGTAGTCATTTTATATTCATTATCTGATTGGATGTTGTTGTAATTTGTTTCAAGATAATTATGATGTGCTAACATGCTACACTATTTATGTTTATGTGCTACTATCCTTTGTTGGCGCATTGAATGCGTCGTTAGTGATTCCATGATGACTAGCTGGTACTACTTTTGCTTATGATGTTGTTGTGTAGGCGTCGTTGTGATCATGTGTTGAGGTTAATTTCTTAATTAAAAAAATTACCTTTTGTGCTTCACTTTTTCTTAGGCATAACAAAGCGTTGTTACATGCCCAAAATGACCTCCTTAGTGAATTTAATTAAAATATGCTCAATAATAACTCAAAATTACAGAAATCATCGGAATGCAATGAAACCAAAGACAAGTTTTGCGGAATGGATCCTGATGATGAAATATGATGAATAATGTAAGTCGGGTCCCATAAAACCCCTCAATACCTCCTGAACTCACTATCACCCCCAACTGGCTACTCTGGCAGGCATCCCTAACTATAACATAAGTGAATAAAAAAATGGGGACATTACATATGGAGTATTGGTTTTGTGAACGATTTAATGGCCTCAATCCATAAGTTTATCCTTGTGTCATCTGGTTTTGATCTTAGTGTTTTGGACTTTGCAAAGACATAAACTCAAAGTTAAATAATTATAAACATTCTGATTAGCTTATTATTATTCACCCACTATATAATATATATAGAGGTATATATATTACTATTTATTATATATATAGATGTATATAATATAAATATATAAGTATATTCTATATATAATAGTATACTATACAATATTGTATATACTATATAGGGTTCATAACTATAGTCATCTAGGTGTTGCTTAAAGGTATCAATTAAAATGCCCCAACTTCATTGGAATCTAGTTAACGATCCACATAAATATTTGATTTTTGTTACAATATGGTATCAGAGTGTTAAAAGAGAGATTTTTGTGTGGCATGGCCTAGCATGGGTGGCTAGGGATGTTACAATAAAACATTAAAGATTTATGGCCAAGCATAAATTTTTTATTTATGAATAATCTGTAATTTTTTTAATATCTGAATGATATGGTTTTTGGTCAATTATATTTCTTTTAATTCCGAATAATCTGTACACATTTTAATCTCTGAATGATCCGTTGTTGGAATTGTTATTATATATTGGAAATTATTGATTGCAGTTTGAAATGGGTGGGATTGAAGATCGGTAAGATCCTGATTGAAGATTTTATAGAGAAATTACAACTTTCCAAAAAAAATAAAAATTAAAAAAAAATACAGTATAAAATATAGAAAAAATAATATAAAAAATAAAAAAGTTTCTGGGTTTTACTTCGATAGTGATAAGTTGAAAAGATGAAAAACTCATTTTTTGCTGAGTTTATTTTCCTATTTCTTACAAGAAAAATAAAAAAAATATTGTAAATATTGCTTAAATAGAAATAAGTGAAAATAGTTGAAAACCTCAAATATTTTTGGTGAGTTTTTCGAATATATCAGGTTCCCATGGATTTCTCCTTAACTCATGATGTAGACTGTAGTATCAGGTTACGAGGAAACAACCATGGATTATGCCTTAACTCATTAATTAAGTGATTAATTCAGGTTCCCATGCATGTCTCCTTAGATTGGTCATTTCAATTCTTCATGTCCACAGACTCTACTAAACGCGTATCAAATTCTCAATATTACTAGCACAGCCGCAAAGTGGCTAGTGAACGCCAAAAGGCGATGCCAAAGCTTCCTCCTAGACAACTGAAATCTAAAAATTAATTTCAAATGTGGTAATTTCAAAGGTTAATCAGTTAAACGTGGCAATTATATGGTGGTACAATAATTTCTTAATATGATTAGGTAAATGTTAAAAAGTAAACAGGTTAATTGATGCATTCAAAAATACAAGGAAGTTATGAAGAGTAAATCACATTCATTGATTTGGGAGGACTACTAAGAATATGCCAGCATCTTCAATTGTTAGCCATTAGATTAGAATTTTAGATTAAAAGGTGATTAATTGTGCCCATCTCCAATAGGTATACGCCTTTCGGCATAATTACTTTTGCCAACTAAATTACAATTATAATTCACTTATATCTTCATGTACATAGACTCTTAGTACACGCGTATCAAATTCTCAATATTATTACTTTTTCCCACTGAATTACAATTATATTTCAGTTATATTTTCATGTCTACGTAAGGGATGGAATTTTAATGAAGGGATTGAAATTGACTTTAGTAGACTAACAAATTAGTTTATATTCCAAGGATGCTGATCAAATCAAAACACTAAATTTGTACCCAAATGGAAAATCTTATCATTCGACATATTTCTCTGAACAATTTTATTGCATCAAACTTCACAATCATCGATTTTTTTAGTATATTTATAACAAGTCTATTTATAAGAAATTAAAATAATAAAATAATAAATTAATTAAAAATACAATAAATAAAATTCTTGATATATCCCAAGCTTATTGCCTCAAACCTCACAATCATCAAAATTTTGGATATAATAGAAATAATAAAGTAGTAGATTAATAAAAAATACATTAATAAAATTTTTGATATATTGTAAGCATGTTGATAACAAAAACCGAATTTGTGTCAAATGGAAAACGTTAATGAGTGGGTAGATTTATGTGGACACGTTTATTGCTGCAAACCTTACATCATAAAACGTGGCATCATTAAAAAAATTACTATATTTATGACAAATTTGTTTAACTTTCATCCGCCATTTCATCTGAGATATTGGATATTAGGCTCTAAGTTAAAGGTTAATCTTCACTTGTCCATCAGGCTCTGAGTTAAAGGTTAATCTGCACTTATCCATCAATAGCATAAGGGTTCTTCAACACCTTTACTAAGAGTCTTCAACATGTTTACTCACAGTCTTCAACATGTTTACTCACAGTCTTCAACACCTAGTCCTTGCAAATAATAACTCACCTACTTTGGTTTAGTTTTTTTTAGGCTTCATTTCTAACCATTGGATTGTTGTGACATGTCAGTAACATATTACATGTGTGTAGGGTGTGCTAGGCCGAGTTTTAACAGAATGGAATAATCTAGGCTGGGGTTCAATTCGAGGGGATTTTGTGCTATTAACCTGACAAGATCTTGGGAATGAGGAACATGAGTTGCCTTGGGTAGCCCATGAAGCTTTATTTTGGGTTCAATATTAACTATACACTACGTGAGACCAGAACACACCAATAATTGGTAGGAGCATTCCAAAATTGCAGATTTGAGGCATCAGACTAAAACACACAAATAACTGGTAGAACACATTAATAAATGGTAGGAGCATTCTAGAAATGCAAATTTGAGTTTTCTTTCAAAAGAACCAACTAGTAGGAGCATTCCAAAATTGCAGATTTGAGTTTTATTTCAAGAGAACTGGGAGAAAAACCTTTCATAGAGCTATGGAAAAATCCTATGGAAAAACGTTTTTCCAAGTGATTATCAAAATCCTATGAATCTAAGTTGTATGTCGACCCTGAACCGATGAACGAGTTCCAACATAAATGCCTATTAAAGCTTAAAATAAACTACTAATATAAAACAAGGAAACAAGGAGGCAATAATAAGTAAATAGAAAGACGTATTTCAGGGTGATTTATCATAGAAGATGAAATCCTTTGGATGGGAGATAGGAATCCTTTGGGAGACTTGCGAGGATTTCAACACTGATATTTTCTCTTACACTACTTTCCAGTTGCCACATAGTACCTTCTAGCCAAAAATTAAATGTTGCATGGTATTAAATTTATTTCTAACCCTCTTTGCTAGAAATTAAATGTGGAATGACATTAGATTTGTAAACTTAGCATGTCCAACACTTGTTCTTTTCTTTTGTAGCATGGTGTGACATCTTCATTGATGTTATTTGAGACTTTTTCCAGCTTAGATCTACTAGCAGTTGAAAAATTTGTCGCTTTGTTAGACTTCAAAGTCACTCGTCAACACTAGGGAAAAGAATCTAGTGGGAGTTTGGGAAACTACAAGACACTGTAAGTTATGAACATATTAGAAGAAATGTAAACTACATAAAGTCAAAATGGAAAAGGAGGGTATTTCTATCATTGTTAAATACCCATGATGTTAGCGATTGAGCTACCACTGGCTACTCTGATGTGGAGAACACCTTCGTTTCCAACTTCCTTCGACATTGCAATGCAGAAAAATGAAGAGTAGTTCTAGGCTTATCCATCAAAGAGGTGAACGAAACGTAGCTAGTTCCTGGAAGGTACGTTTAGTACTAGTTTTCTTAGTACACAAGCCAACCAGAGTACTTCTTCTTGGGCATGCCCAAATAAATTACTTATTGGGAAAGCAGAGCGGACATCTGTGCTAGGGTAAATGTGGGTGGACGATGACACGAACGAAATCGTGTAAATATGACGACTTTGATACATGAGGGTCTATACTTAGCCAATGGACTACCTCTGCGGGCTTTGTTACTGGGGACTCATTGGCAGTGGTTGGTACCTTTAAGATTCAAGTCTCCTTGGCTAACGAGCCCACCATGGGAACTCGTTACTCCATCTTGGAAGGGTGGGGAATTATGAGTCAGTGAAATCTAGATCAATTTTAGAAAAAAACATATCATGTCTTCTTATGCCAAAAATGGAGTAAATAAGTGAAATGACAATCCTTTCTCATTAATAAGGAAGCAAATCCACCTACATTATTCTTTTGAATCAATTTCAAGTGAAGGACCTAATCGAATTAAAGGAAATGACGACAATGGTCTGATAATGTAAAGAACTAGTATCGTATTTAAAGAACTAGTATTGTATTTATCACTTTTAACTTTTGCTCAAGTATTGTCTTAGATTTTTTCTTAGGCTTCAATGCTAGTATCATGTTGCTGCTTGGGATGCAAGCCTCCAAGCCTCCATTTTCATTGACTCTTTCACATGGTTCGTTGTGTTCGTGGTTAAGTTTCAGGTTTTTCGTCACTTGCTCTTACGTTTGTAGAGAATTTTTAGTTAATCTCCGTCCTCCATATTCATTCTCTCGTCCTTGGTTTGGATGTTTTGTTGTTAAGTTTCAGGTTCCCCATCACTTTCCATATAGTTTACAGAGAGTTTTTTGTAAATCTCTATCCTCCATTTTGTCCCGTTGTTGCTGTAAATCTCTGACCTCCATTTTCGTCCTCCCGACCCTCGTTTGAGTAATGGCAGAGAACTAATGAAGAAGAGACAAAAGCCCAAGAATTTTTGTGTTTCAGAGCAGAATCAGCCTCTTTCCTAAGGCGCTTGGTGCGATTATTGCATAAATTTGGCTAATAGGAATATCCCATGCAAAGCAAAGCTCACTGCAAGCTCTATAATGCTATGATGCCAATTGTGATGTGGTGATGGTTAGTGGCTACATGCATGTAATGCGGTGATAGATGTATTATTATGCTATATTAAAACTATTAATATATATAGTATAATTTATTTTATATATATATATATATATATATATATATATATACCTCAAATTATACATGTTAGCATTAGGTTAGCCCTTTTGTTAGTACATGTTAGCATTAGGTTAATAACTTTATTGGTTGAGTCATGCAAATAGGATCAACGTCTCTGATCACAGTCAAGGTGTTATATTATATTAGTTTGCTTGGTTGTTGGATATGGGTGTTACTTTTGAAAAGGTAAGAGAAGATTGAGAACTGGACCGACGTAAAGGTGAAGAAAACACATTGACCAATAACAAAAAAAAATTAGTAATTAAATAATGAAAAATTAATGCTGAATACATTATTTATGTATTAATTATGAATTGTACTAACTTGTAACCTACAATGGTTTTATGCATAATGCATCATACTTGATTTCTAAATATTAAGAACATGTTTAATTTACACCCCCACATTGGTTTTATGCATAATGCATCATACTTGATTTCTAAATATTAAGAGCATGTTTAATTTACACTCCCACATACTATGCATGATCGTTAGTTTGCATTTATTCCCATTTAAATTATTATGTATGCTCGTTAGTTTGCATTTATTTCCATTTAAATTATTTATATATTAACTCTTTAATATATATATAATTAGTTTAATTATACGATTACAAATTTATTTAAAAAATTAAATTATTTATATATTAAATCTTGAATATATACATTAATTAGTTTACTTATATGATTTGTGATTACAAATTTATTTAAAAACTCAAAAAACACGTAGACATCATGGGCATATGATCATCTAAACACTTTTAACAACCACATTCACACTATACCAACCCTTTTTAAGCAACATTGCAACACTCATTAGTCTTGCATAAACATGGCATGACATGATTCCCACGAAAATGGTTTAGGAAATGGCGTTGGAATGTGTAACAATGTTTTTATGGATTTTTAATGGTGCAAGGTGGTTTAATTTTAAAATTAATAATTATTTTTTTGCTAAATTGAGAAGATAGAAGGTTTCGAAGGTGCATAATATATTTGGTCAAGATTTGGTTGTAAGTACATAAATTTCTTTTTATTGCGACAGGTATGACAATAAAAATAAAATGGTAAAGATAAAACAATTAGTTAAATTAATTAAACTATCTACTCAATATATATATTGTTTAAAAATTTTATAAGTTACAAGTTTAAATTTAATTTTCAAATAATGTTATAAATATATATATATTGTTTAAAAAATTTATAAGTTACAAGTTTAAATTTAATTTTCAAATAATGTTATAATAATGTAAAATGTAAATAAATGTATAATTGTTAATAATAATATTTTAATGCAAAATGTAAATGAATATACAATTTAAATGAATTTAATGATGAACATATGTTATTTTTTTTTTTAAGAAGTTACAAGTTTAAATTTAAAAATATGATATATATTTTAGTAAACTTAGTAGTTAAATAATTGTCCTCCCTTTCATAATTTACAATTATTTTTCAAAATCAACACTACTAAAACTAAAACCATTATAAATTATATTTTCCTCCCTACAAATTGCTATCAAACACACTGTGATTACCATTTGTTATTCAAAACATAGTAGAAATTTATGTTTGTCTTAACTATTGTTGAAAAATTCCTCCCACGTCTCACTTTTAACATAGGCGATGTATGGACGATGTCAAATGATAAGGACAACAAGTATTGACATCCTTTAAATATGTTGAGCATATTTATTTAATTATTTAATGAGGACACTGTGATAATTTATTTAATAACCATCACATCATTGATGATATTTTTAATTCATTTACTTTAATATTTTAATAGTAAAGTATTGTTATTATTTTTAATTTTTAATTCATTTACTTTAATATTTGAATAGTAAAGCATTGTTATTGTTTTTAATTCATTTATTTTAATATTTGTACTAAAAGTGTTGTTAAGGAGTGTTAATAGTGGAGATTACAATACAAGAAGTCAACCATCTACATTTCTTACATAAAAAACTATCATATATCAATTTTGGATTTCTTATTTCAATTTTATATTAATGAATATTGACCTCCTAATTCAATTTTATATGGATGTATTCATTTATCTTAGATAAAAAAAAATGCAAATACAAGATATTTTTTTCTTAATTGCTATACTCGAAAAGTCCTAATTTTCAATTTATAAATTCCCATACCATAAATTTCACTTTTCCTTCCGTCAATATTAACACCCATATATTTCATTAATACTATCCCACTATATACTCAATGCAAAGTCCTAATTTTCAATTTATAAATTCCCATACCATAAATTTCAATTATTTTCCTTCCGTCAATATTAACACCCATATATTTCATTAATACTATCCCACTATATACTCAATGCATTGATATTATATATAAGTTTTAATTCTATACAACTTAACAACATATTATTAAAAATTATGTTCACAAATAAGCAAAATGCTATAATAACCCATTACTTGTAAAAAAAAATAAAAAATAAACTTGTATTTTCATGATCATCATTATATATATATATTTGAAAATTTTCCATTTAATTCACTTAACAATAACTTTTATTATTATAATATTTTATTTTTGTTGGTCGTAATATCCTTTCATTAATGAGATATAAGATGCAAATAAATGGACACACCTACTTTCAACAATATATCTTTAATTCATTTGAATTTATATTAATTTATAATATAATTTGGTTTGTTTTTACTTGTCACTAAGTTAGTGTATATAAGTCTTTGTGGTTGATTAATTCAATTTATTAAGTTAATGTATATAAGTCAATGTGGTTGACTAATCTAATTTATTAGTAGGAATTGACTATAAATTTTTAAATTTCATTTTTTTTTTCCAAAATTTTATATTAATATATTTTTTTTAAATATTAAATTACATTTGTTTATTCGATAATTGGTTGAGTGTTTTCAACTCGGAGTCAAGGACGGTGTATGCATTCTTTTCACTTATCCCATACAACCATTATTCAACGGTTTCCTTTGATCAATGGACGTACAATGTTTTACATTAATCGATTTTTTTTTTTAAACATTAATATGCATTTGTCTATCTAGTGATTGGTTAAGGGATTTCAACTCTTATTGTAGTTTTTTTTTTTTTAAGTAAAAGAGAGTATATATTACCTTAAAGCTTCAAATCACTAAAATGATCATAGTTTGCCACATGTTCCACCACAACAGGAAACCAGAACACGTGCCTTATAAAAAAGCTTAGAAAAAAAATGTAAGGCGTAACATGACAAATGTCATGTTTCAAAAGATATGACGTGTTTAATATCATGCATCCGAGACTGTATCTCCAATTAGCCAACTAAACATGGTTGCTGCCATGCACCAGAAAAATTTAACAAAACTAAAAAAGGAACTTGGTTCCTGATATGCCATAGTAGTGTGAGGCTAGAGGTGTGGTGAACCTGGGCGCCCATTTGTGTTGCAGGTGAAGAAAAACCTTTTCCCGCAAGTTGGACAACACATTTTTTTTCGGTGTACCCGCCAGAGCATCGAACAGGAGGTCTATGTGCTGACTGAGGGTTCTCTGGTTATGCAATTGCTCCTCCATGTTCTGTCTCATGTCAAATATTATCTATAGGTGGTCATCCAAAAGACAGTGTGGATTGAGTAGAGGTTGCTCAATTTTCCCATCCATAGCTACACGAAGAGCTGTATTTACATCCAATAATGTTGGTGGAATTTCGTCCATGGCCATTCCAGGGGTGGCGTTTTGAGCTATCCAGTATGCCAACCAACTCGAGGGGATTTCTTCTTCAACCACACAACCGCCCTGCTCCAAAGGCCTAGCTTAGGGGCTGGTGTTGATATCAAGCTCTGGCGTGGCTTCGATAGGTTGCAACTTGAGAGGAGGGATTTCTTCCACCATCGGGAAACTTCCAGGGTATGGCATGGTGTCAGTGAAGGGTGGTGGTGAGTGAAGAAAATTAGGCAAAGGAAAATCAAGCCAATTCTGGCTAGTGTTGTGGTTTGGGGTCGAGGGCTGCGAGGGGTCAGGGCGGTTGTGCCTAGCCATGAAGCTATAATATTGTGGCCTTCTTTTGGGCTTACCATGTTCCTTGGGATTGGTGGAAGAGATGTAACAAAGAGTGGGACAGGGGAGCCAAATGGAGATTTGGTTCATAGGAAGACCAACTAGAGGTACTGCACTGGTGGTATGAAATATGGAGAGCCCTGGGAGAATCAAAATGACAAAATGTCCACAACACGAAGGCTGGGAGAGCCAGAATGACTGAGTGCTCGAGAAAAAAATGAGAGACAACAGAAGATGAAGAACGAAAAAGTGCCCGAGGACTCCTACCTTCATAGAGGCCAGTTAAAAGACTGTGAGGATCTCCATGAAAGCCGAGGTGACAACAACTCGATGCCTCGTACCTGCTCCTTTACTTCAGTGCTGGTTCACAAGGGGAGCCATTAAGTTCCCGGAGGGGTGGCAAAGCACTACCATAACTGCAATGCGAGAACCTATCAGGTGAATGGTTTAGTTTTATGACTGGAAGTTGGGGGTAATAACTCCCCTTAATGCATGCGCGCCACCTTTCTCCTACTGGCCAACTATCACCCCATCCGAGATTATTGTACGCACTACCATAACTGCAATGAAAGAACCTATCAGTGAATGGTTTAGTTTCTTATGACTGGAAGTTGGGGGTATAGCCCCTTAATGCATGCCACACCTTTTCTACCGGGCCAACCATCAACTTCCATCCCAGATTATCAGATGGACTAGCCCTCAAACAGCCCTAAACTTTTTTTTTTTTTTGTTGTACACTTTTTTTTGAATGTGTATCGTTAGAGTAGGCGGAAAATGTTTATTTCACACTTGCCAAATAATTTAATGTAGTTTTCTATGCTCTTTATACAATTAAAGAGCGAGGGTACAAATTTGGATTTGGGTGGAATGTTTTAAAAAAAATTTACAACAATTTTTCAATTTTGTTATAATTGATCTTGTAGCATACTCAACCACCCAGGAAGGGCCACGCTACATAGAAATCTTCTAATTACAACTCTGATACCATTTAAGTAATTGATATACTTTTGCAATTGCTCAGATTAATGCGAATATAACATCTATATACAAATACAACAAATACAAAAAAGCCCATAAGAATAATTGAATAAATATTATCATAACACATAAATTAACACACAATAAACACTTCTCCTTAGTAAAAAGAACACCAACTGTGTGTAGACCTTCCATGTTCCTCCCAGCCTTAAACCACACCACTCATAAACTCTCAGCAGTGGGTCACCCCCAAGCTGGTGCTAAATTCCACTCAGGTAAAGGATTTCTAACCAGACTAAGGTCTCTTTAACAACATACAAACTCAGACACATGTGCCAACTCAAACTAACAACCTACAGTCCCTCATTCCCCACATGCTTGTCCCACCCCAAGAAGTGTTCCCCTTCTTTTCTCAACAGTGCTTCGACCGCCCCACTTCCCTTTCGAGGCTTCAACAACATGCCAGATAGGATGTCTCAAAGCGTTGTAGCTACAATTTGACACCTTGGGAAATCAATTCCTAGTAGTTCTCTCACCTAGAGAGGATTCTCATGGGCATGACAACCCATTTCTTTAATGTCCTATGAGCTTGAAAACTAGCTTCTTCAATGTCCCACGGGCTTGACAACTCGCCTCTTTAGTCCAACTCCAAATCTAACCAAGGTCCTGTTACAGGTACAGGTATGGCTACTAGCAACATGAAGGTACCGTTGACAACAATGAGGTGAGGTCCGAATCTTGATCCCATGGTGGATGAATGGGTTAAAGTCCCCAAAACTTACGTGCATGTTCCCAACTTGACACTTGTCATGGTTGGAAATTACATGGGCCACACATGAGTTCCCTCACATGGTGATACGTTTCTTCAACATAAGGACTTATGATACATTTAAATATCCATACTTTATACTTTATACATTTTTGGGAATATTAATAAAATATTCCTTTGGGCTTAAGTCCTCTAGCTTAGCCCCCTTTTCCCCAGAATCTTAGCCCCCTTTCCCATTCTGGTGGAGTTTACCCCCCCATACTATTTTACATGGTTGGTCTGCAATAGTGATGTGTTTTCATTAAAATTGAGTGTGATTGCATTTTTACAAAAATAGACTCGTTGGCCTTTCATCTTTTGGCTCACCAACCTAATAACCATACAGATACTCTGACCTCAAAATAAATTCCTACAAAGGCACTCTGGCCCCAAATTATCCTATCTCATCATCCTTTATGTACAATTACATTTAAATTTACAATGGGGTTTGACCTAGGGGTATTACATTCCCCTCCCACTTATTTATGCACTGTCCTCAGTGTAGTAGACACACATATACAATAAAAATTTCAAAAGTCCTCAAACAAATGCAGATACTCTATATGTGTAGCATCCTCATTCTCCCAAGTTTCATCCTCAGGATCGTACGAGGTCCATTGGAATTTTACAAGTCCTATTTCTCGATTCTAGAGTAGCTTGACTTTCCAATCCAATATGCATATTGGCTGAACTCAGAAGTCTCCTTCTTGCTCCAGCTGAATTACATTTTAATCAATGACATGATTAACATCAGGTACATACTTTTTAAGCAATGATACATGGAATGCATTATGAATACACATTGATGCAAGTAAGGCAAGCATGTATGCTACAATACCAATCCTCTCCAGGATTTCAAATGGCCCACAATAACGAGCTACCAATTTAAAACAATTTCCCAACTTTAGGGAACTTCTCTTGGCCTTTACCTTTAAAAACACATGGTCACTCACTTTGAACTCTCTGTGAGTTATTCCCTTATCAACATAACTTTTCTTCATGTCTTGGGAAACCTTTAATTTTTTTTGTATTCTCACCATCTTCTCTTCCATTTCCCTGAGTAATTCTGGTCCAACCACTACTCTATCTACTGGGTTGTCCCAGCTCACTTGTGTGTTTCATTTTCTTCCATAAAGTGCCTCAAATGGGCTCATCTTTAGAGATGATTGATAGCCATTGTTATAAGCAAACTCCACCAAATTTAAATAATCCTCCCATTTGGATGGTTTATCCATCACATACATCCTCAACATATCTTCAATCACTTGATTCCCCCTCTCTATTTTCCCATCTGAGTCTGGATGATAAGTTGTGATAAAGTTCAGATGGGTCCCAAATCCTTTGAATAATCCTTTCCAAAATTTTTATGTAAATTTTGGATCTCTGTCAAACACAATTGTCTTGGGTATACCATGTAGTCGAGAAATTTCTCTCATATAAATATCAACAATGTTGGCTACCTTGTGAATGGGATTTACTAGAATAAAGTGGGCATCTTTAATAAGCTTATCTACCACCATCATGATGGAATCATGCTGCTTGTTTGTTTTGGGTAGCTTGATGATGAAATCCATTGTTACAACTTCCCATTTCCACTGAGGAATGGGTAATGGCTATAGAAAACCAGCTAGGTGTTTGTGCTCAATTTTGACTTTTTGACATTCCAAACACTTGGCAATAAAATCATCAACCTCTTTCTTCATACATGGCCAATAATATTGGCTCTTGGAAACTTTAATAATCTCCTGGTAACCTGGGTGTCCAACATAAGGAACATTATGCATTTCTTTTAATATTATATTTTTCAATTCCTGAGAATTTGGCACTTAAATTCTGCCTCTATACAAAAGAATGTCATCCTCTTTTAACTCAAAATTCTCAATTTCCTGCTGCAGAATACCTTGCTTAATTTTGTCTTTATTTCCATGTACTATAGATCTGATTTTGCAACCTCTAAAATTTTGTCTTTCAAATCTGATGTGTACATGCTATTGGTTGTAGCATATATCTCATGCACTCTCCTGCTAAGTGCATCATCCACCTTGTTCTCTTTACCCTTGATATGATTTATATCAAAGTCATATTCACTGAGGAATTTTAATCACCTACTTTGCCTGGAATTTAGAGTTGGTTGTCCAAATAAATATTTCATACCACTATGGTCTGTCCTCAACTTGAATATTTTCCCCATGAGGTAGTGCCTCCACATATTTAATACATGCACTATGGCTTCCAATTTCAAATCATGAGTAACATAGTATCTTTCATGTTCCTTTAATTTTCTTGATTCATAGCACACCACATGTCCATTTTGACTAAGAACTCCACTGAGTCCTTCTTTACATGCATATGTGCATATAATGAAGTCTTCATTTGGATCAACAATCCTTAATATTGGAGCACTAGTCAACAAATACTTCAAGTGTTGGAAACTTCTTTTACAATATGATGTCCACTCAAACTTCACACCCTTGTTTTTCAAGGAAGTGTTTGGGTGTGCAATCTTTGAGAATCCTTCAATAAAGCTTCTGTAGTAACATGCAAGTACCATGAATGATCTCACCTCAGAGACATTACTTGGTGTTGGTCACCCTTCAATGAATTTAATCTTCTCTGGTTCCACTTCTATTCTTTTCTCTGAAATAATATGCCCCAAGTAATGTATCTGTCTTTGGTAGAATGAACACTTTCTCAAATTTGCAAATAGTTAATGTTCTTTCAATACTTGTAGCACCATACTCAAGTGTTGATCATGTTCTTCTTCAGATTTTGAGTAAATAAGTATGTCATCTAAAAATACAATGAAAAACTTATCCAAGTATTCTATGAAAATACCATTCATTAAACACATGAAGACAGTTGACGCATTTGATAACCCAAATGACACCATTGTGAACTCAAAATACCCATACCTTGTTCTAAATGTAATATTTCTAATGTATTCTTTCTTAATTCTTACCTGGTGATAACCTGAATTGAGATCAATATTAGAGAATACTTTAGCATCTTTCACATGATCAAAGAGATCATCTATCCTTGGCAAATAATACTTGTTCTTCACAGTTACCTTATTCAACTACCTGAAGTCAATGCAAAGCCTCAAGGTTCCATCCTTTTTCTTCACAAATAATAACAGGTCACCCCAAGGTGACACACTTGGGTGTATATACACATTATTTAGAATTTCCTCCAACTGCATTTGCAGCTCCTTCAATTCTAGTGTACTCATCCTATAAGGAGTCTTGCATACTAGGGTTGATCTAGCCATCCGATTTATGGAGAAATCAATATCTCTCTTGGGTGCCATCCCCAATATTTCTTTAAATACATCTTCAAACTCTTTTAGGACTATATAATCTTCAATACTTGGTACTTTATCCTTAGGTTCCTCCTCCATATGTGTTGAAAATACTTGAAATCCCCTTTTAAAGTTTTTCTTCAGCTGCAAGGATGAAAATTCTCTGATGGTTATTGCTCTTGGAATACCATGAATTGTCCTCAGGTTCCCTTCTTCATCCAAATAGGTAAAATCCATATTATAACAGTCTATAACAACATGATGTTGGTCCAACCAATCCATACCAATTAGGAAGTCATATGATCCCAAATGTATGATATTAAAATATTCCCTTGTGCTTAATCCTTTCATGTATATTGGGAATGCCTTAACCATCTCATTAATCCTCCTTTTATCTCCTATATCTAGCTTCACCAACCAAGGTTTACCAAGCTTTCTTATTGGAAATTGAAATCTTTCCGCCATCTTAGGATCTAGATAACTATGAATAGCTCCTAAATCAATTAAAATAACAATAGGTTGGTTGCTGATCTTACCTTCCACTTCAATCATATGTGATTGAAACTCATATTTCTTGTTATCCAGAGCTGCGTAGATCCTAGGTACATTTATGCTTATGTCCTCCATGTTTCAACTTCTTGTACGTTGTGAACAATCCCCACTTTTTCACCTCTGTGAGGGAAATCTCTATACATATGATGTCCCCCACAAACCCAACATTGAATAGGTGTTTTCCTTGGTCTTTGCCCCATTGTTTGAGTCATCTTGGGTCCTTAGGAGCTGGCTGTCCTTGAGAATTATTTCGAAAGAATGGTGGATTTTTCCCCTTCCTCCTCTGTTCCATCTTGTTCTTTTTATCTTCCCACACCTTTTGGAAATTTGGTCTTCCTCTATGTTGATCATAAAGGAATTTTATATCTCCTTATGGTTTCTTCTAGTGCCTTGGGATCATCATACTGTATCTTGTTGTTGATAAATGATGGCATCCCACTCAGTTACCTATGAATCTTAACTTGTTCTTCCTTGATGAAAGAAACATATTTTAGCAGCTCTAAGAACCTCATTTCATACTCATCTATGGTCATACTCCCAAGATTGAGTTCAAATAACGCCTTCATCTTCTTATCATAGTATCGTTTGGTTCAATACTTATTTTGAAAATAACTTTTTAATTCTCTCCAAGTAACCTTTTTCTCATCATTGTGTTCCACTTGCACAAACTTATCCCACCACATTGTTGCTTTTCCTTTGAGTTGATATATGGAAATTCTTCCTTCTATATGTGAAGAGTAATTATGAAACTAAAAATACTTTCTCATGCCCAATAGTCATGTCTCAACATCCTCATCCTTCGTGAGTTCACCATAAAATGTAGGTGGTTTGATTTTATTTATTTCTCCCTATAACTCATCCATTCTAGACTTCTTCTTATGCTTCCTGAAAAGGGATGCACTTGAACTACTGTGTGTTCTCCTAGTTGAATGACTTATAGAGTGATGGTGATTCCTACCAACACTTCTGGTTCTTCTCCTCTTATCATGAGACCGAAGACTCCCTGATTTTCTTGACTCAGTCTCCTTATCCATATTCTCCTCCATTTTGTCCAAGCTCTACCTTAACTTGATGTTAAATCCTTCTTGCTGCTCCTTGGATTTCATAAGATTCTCATTATAAAATTTATAACATTGTACATCCTTTTCAAACTTTTTATGGTCTCCACCAAGTTCACGCTCTCTTCCTTTCCATATTCTCTGATCTAGGAGGATCCTCGGGTCCAGAAAATGCTCAAAAATAAAAGTTCTCAAAATCGGATGAAACCAGTTTCATTGCGCCTGTCTCGTCGCGCTGATTCCGACCATATATTTACTTCCTCAAACAAACGCCATATGCGAAAGTTACCACGTTTTGATAAAATTCCCAAACAGGCAAAAAGTCAACAGTCAAAGTAAACGTTGATGTCAGGTGACGTCAACATGACATAATCATGCTGACGTGGCATCATTCGAAGGTGAAACGTGGAAGCTTACTGTATAGTGACATGGAAGAGGAGTGGTAGGCTGACTGGGCAGGTGTGGCAGATGTGGTTGAATCATCGCTTGGCAAGTGTCACTAGGTGGGTGAATGTAATGGTGCCACATGGCCCAGTCATGGGGTGCCACGTGGCACCCCTTCTTTGGTTTGTTGTTGTAAAAAATTATATGGACTCCACAGTAGTCAAACCCGCGACATCTGGGCGTGGGGGAAAGGTTTGGTAGGGCCGGACTACCAGCCTACCCATGGTGGAACTTAACCTCTATAGGCGCATTATAATATTTAAGGTGTGTTGTTGGTTATGGCCACGGATTAAAGGGCGGGAGCTAGGCCCCAACCCACAGTATTGTTGCATACCATACTCCCACATGCAGATTGTTAAACCCCCGACGCATATACACCATACGATAAGGCAAGGTGCGGGGTCCACAGGACCAACACTCAACCACTGCGCGACCAGAGCTATGAAGAACAGCTAGGGCCGATTGACAGGGGCTTATCCGTCCGATCGGACCTTGGGTCCTATGTATGCGCCGAAATACCAGGAGCTAATGGAGGAGGGGCCAACACGTAACACCCTTTTGGTTGGCGCTTGGCCATATGGCCCATATGACTTTGCAAAAGGGGCATGCGCCCAACCTTAGGGGATTAAATTGATTTTTTATATTAGAGTGGATTTTTTAATATAGTTTTTGCCCGGATTGGGCCTTTTTGGAGATTTTTTGGCCATGTGGAGGGGGATTTGACCCCAAAAAGAGGCTAGATCTTTGTGGGAAGTTGGGCTTCCATAAATGAGCCTAAAAACTATATAAACCAGGCCCTTTGAGATTGTGAGGGTACTTTGGTATTGCAGGGAATGTGAGAGCAACTTGAGCTAATGGCCCATTTCTCATGTTTTGAGGGGCATTGAGTCATGTTTTGAGAGGAGATAGTTGAGGCATGTGTGCATGTGCAAAAGGAAGTATTGTACAACAGATCAGAAGCCTATTTGTAACAAAAAAGAACAATTGTAAAGAGAACATGAGCATTAAAGATCAATAAAGCGGCCCTCCACTTGAAAGCGGACCCAGAGATGTAGCCACACATTGGTGAACTCCGTTAACAAGTTCTTTGTGTCTATTTTTCTTTCTTCTTTCTATTATATTCTCTTATTTGAAACATGGTTAATGATGGTTGAACTCTTTAATTATTCATGAGCATCAAGTTAATGTCAATTTGTTTATAATACCTTTAATTTTTGGATCAAGTACTTTGGTATCAGAGCGAGGTTACTAAAGATGGAAAATAATATGTTGTAAGGGCTCATCAAAAGAAATTGAATCTATCACTAATAAACTCAGGGAAAATGAAGAGAATTGTAAATGTCAGTAAAAGATATTTACCAATGGTCATAAAATCTAAGGACACTGTTGGAATTGATACTTTTCAAGATTGTGATACAAAGTTGAAATATGACTTAGTTAGAATTGTTTCTGACTATGATGATATTTTTCTACTACTAAAAGGATTACCTCCAAAACAACAATTTGAACATGAGATACAATTGCAACAATTTGTTCCTCTTCCTAACATTGGAATGTACATGCTATCAGTTTTGGAAAATGCAGAGATAAAGAAACAGGTACAAGAGTTGATTGAACAAGGGGTCATCAGACCAAGTTCTTCTCCATGTGGGTCACCTATCATCCTGGTACCAAAGAAAGATGGCACATGGCGCATGTGCGTGGACTTCCGAGCCTTGAACAAGATCATGGTAAAAAACCGTTACCCTCTTCCTCGCATTGATGACTTATTTGATCAATTGAAAAATGCGGTATATTTTACTAAGTTAGACTTAAGAAGTGGTTAGCATCAAATTAGAGTTGATGAACAAGATATATGGAAAACTGCTTTTAAAACAAAATAGGGATTATTTGAATGGTTAGTGATGCTATTTGGGATTACTAATGCACCTGCTACTTTTATTCGGGTAATGCATGATGTATTCAGGCCATTCATTGATGATTTTGTAATAGTCTACTTAGATGATATTCTTATTTTTAGTAGGACCAGGGAAGAGCATGTCCATCATGTTAGACAGATACTTTCAGTATTGCAGAGAGAGAAACTTTTTGTAAAGTTGTCAAAATGTGAATTTGGCAAAACATCTCTTGTATATTTGGGCTACATTGTAGGGGGTGGAGAACTTAAGATTGATCCCTCTAAAGTTGAGGTCATTGTAAATTGGCCAAAGCCTACAAATGTAACTGAAGTAAGAATCTTCATGGGGGAAACACAGTGTTGGAGGAAGTTTATTGCAAACTTCTCTCTAATTGCAGCTCCTTTACATGCTTTGACAAGTGTGAAAAGGGTATTCCAGTGGAGAGGAAGCCAACAAAAGGATTTCAACACTTTGAAAGTGAAGATTAGTACAACTCCTGTTCTGGCATTGACAGATCTCCAACAATATTTTTAAATTGAAACCAATGCAAGTGAATATGCCATGGGGGAAGTGCTAATGCAACACATAAATCCCATATGCTATCATTCTGAGACCTTCACTACATCAATAATTAACTATCCAACCTATGATAAAGAATTGTATGCTTCAGTAAAAAGTGTTAAAAAGTGGAACATTACTTAATGGGAAAAGAAACAATAATACATACTGATCACCAACCATTACAATATCTACAATAAAAAACTAAGCTACAACAATCAAGGCATTTTAGATGGATGGGGTTTTTACAACAGTTTCATTTGGTCACTAGATATAAGAAGGGCATTCATAATAAATTTGTTGATATGTTATCAAGACCTCCTAGTACAATTGCTACAATCCTTAAGCACAATTCAATTACTCATGAAAGTTATATTGAACAATATGTTGAGGATACAGATTTTAAAGAAGTCTACACAACTTTAAGTCATGGTAAAAGAGAAGAAGAATTGAATTATCATATTAAAGACAAACTTTTGTATCATTTGGGCAAGTTATGTATTCCAGAAAGTGAAAGAGTCCATGTAATCAGGGAGGCACATAATTCTCTTATAGCAGGATATTTTGGTGTAGACAAAACAATTGCTCAGTTACAAAGGTTTTGTTATTGGCCTCGAATACATGAAATTGTGTCCAAGTATGTAAAAGGGTGTACTATGTGTGCAATAAGCAAACCAAGTAACAAAAAACTAGGATTGTACACTCCACTTCCTATTCCTTCTAGACCATGGAAAAGTGTATCTATGGATTTTGTGGGGGGATTGCCTATATATAGGAAAGGTCATGATTACTTGTATGTAGTTGTGGAGAGGTTAAACAAAAAGTGTATTCTAATTCCTTTTAAAAATCAAGTCACCGTTGAACAAATAATGCAAATGTTCTTTGAAAATGTATGGGTTCATTTTGGGTTACCTACTTCTATTGTATCTGATCAAGACTCTAGGTTCATGGGGAAATTTTGGTCAAGCTTGTGGGAACTTATGGACACCAGACTAAATAAGAACACAACATTTCATCCATAGACGAAGGAGAAGACATAGGTGGTGAACATAATAGTAGTGCATCTGCTTCGGGCATATTGCAACAAACATCCTAAGCTTTGGGATGAACATTTGTGTTATGTGCAACATGTGTATAATCGAGCCAAACATTATTCTACTTAGAGATATCCATTTGAAACATGTTTGGGATACTTTCCAAAATATCCTTTGGATTTTGTCTTTGGGAAGGACATTGCAGTAGACAGACACAATGATGTAGATAAGGCTACAAAGATCATTGAACGGATCTAGTTGATTCATCAGGCAGTACAAGAACAATTGGAGAAAAGCCAAGCCAAATACAAGGTGATACATGACATGCATCGATTTGATCATCAGTTCAAAGTGGGAGATCAAGTATGGTTATACATCAACAAGGAAATATTGCAAGGAGAAGGTAAAAAGATAAAACCAATTCGCTATGGTCCTTTCAAAATTTTAGACAATATTGGTTCTAATGCTTTCTGGTTAGAATTGCCTCCATATATGAAAATTTATTCAGTTGTAAATGTGGAAAACTTGAGATTGTATGAGCCTCCTATGATCGAGGATCAAGGAGAGAATGTTCAGATTCCTTCCATAGAATATTTTTCTCCTAAGTATATGAATGAGCTACAGGATGACACCAGTTTGGACAAAAGAGTCTGCAATTCTCGTAGGGGCGACGTGGAGTATCTTTGAGTGGGATTGAAGGGAACAAATACAAGTCAATCCAGGTGGATGGAGACTAGAAAAGTGAGGGCATAGTATCCTCACTTATTTACCAACTAATACCAGACTTTTGGTGGTCCAAAATCTTCCAAATGGGGAGGATTGATCCAGGAGGATTCTCAGGTCTAGAAAATGCTCAAAAATAAAATTTCTCGGAATCAGATGAAATCGGTTTCATTTCGTTCATCTCGTCATGTTGATTTCAACCATATATTTACTCCTCAAACAGACATCGTATGCGAAATTTATCGCGTTCTGATCAAATTCCAAAACAGGCAAAAAGTAAACAGTCAAAGTCAATGCCGACGTCAGCAGTACGATAGGTGATGTCAGCATGACATCATCATGCTGACATGGCATCATCCAGAGGTGACACATGGAAGCTGACCGTACAGTGACATGGCAGGATGAATGGGAAAGTGTGGTAGACGTGGTCGAATCATCGCTTGACAAGTGTCACCATGTGGGTGAATGTAATGGTGCCACGTGGCCCAGTCATGGGCTGCCACGTGGCACCCATTCTTTAGTTTGTTGTAAAAAATTACATGGACTCCACAGGAGTCGAACCCGCGATCTTCGGGCGTGGGGGAAAGGTTTAGCAGGGCCGGGCTACCAGCCCGCCCACAGTGGAACTTAACCTCTATAGGCGCATTATAATATTTAAGGTGTGTTGTTGGTTATAGTCGTAGAGTAAAGGGTCGGGGCTAGGCTCTAGCCCATAGTCTTTTTGCATACCATACGCCCACATGCAAATTGTTAAACCCCCGACACATATACATCATACGATAAGGCAAGGCACGGGGGCCACGGGACCAACACTCAACCACTGCGTGACCAGAGGTATGACCAACGACCAGGGCCGATTGGTGGGGGACTTATCTGTCTGATCGGGCCCTAGGTCCCATGTATGCGTTGAAAGACCAGGAGCTAATAGAGGAGGGTCCAACACGTAGCATCCTTTTGGTTGACGCTTGGCCATATGGCCCATATGACTCTGCAAAAGGGGCGTGTGCCCAACCTTAGGGGCTTGAATTGATTTTTTTATATCAGAGTGGATTTTTTAATATAGGTTTTGCCCAGATTGGGCCTTTTTGGAGATTTTTTGGCCATTTGAAGGGGGATTTGACCCCAAAAAGAGGCCAGATCTTTGTGGAAAGTTGGGCTTCCATAACTGAGCCTAAAAAATATATAAACCAGGCCCGTTGAGCTTGTGAGGGTACTTTGGTATTGCAGGGAATGTGAGAACAACTTGAGCTATTGGCCCATTTCTCATGTTTTGAGGGGCATTGAGTCATGTTTTGAGAGGAGATAGTTGAGGCATGTGTGCATCTGCACAAGGAGGTATTGTACATCAGATCGGAAGCTTGTTTGTAACAAAAAGGAACAATTGTAAAGAGAACCTGAGCATTAAATATCAATAAAGTGGTCCTCCACTTGGAAGCGGACCCGGAGACGTAGCCACACATTGGTGAACTCTGTTAACAAGTTATTTGTGTCTATTTATCTTTCTTCTTGCTGTTATCTTCTCTTATTTTCTGCATGGTTAATTATGGATGAACTATTTAATTATTCATGAGCATAAAGTTAATGTCAATTTGTTTATAATACCTTTCATTTTTGGATCATTCTCCATGCCCATTCGATTTTGTTACTGTAACATCCATGCCCATACCAAATATTTTTCCTTCATCTTTATAATTGTAAGTTCCATGGGTATCATCCATGTCTTGGTTTACTGATATTCTTGTTGAACCCTTCTTATGTCGAATTATGTTATTGGTTATGAAAAATGTGTATGCAACATGATTTGTAAGGATACATGAATTTAACAAATCCATCATTTTATACACCATGTTGTTCTTCATAATTTTTTCAGAAATAATCTATTTTTTATTTCTTTTGAATTCTTAATACTTTTTTTATTTTTAATTTTGGAGTGAATACATGGACTCCACTATCAACGAATCCACATAACTAATTCTCATGTCCCCACTTTAAAATATTTGAGTAGGAATACTATTAATGGCACTGCAGGGAAGATAATTTCATTAGCTTGAGCATCCTAGCTTTGATGCTCGACCACTGTCTAAGTATCTTCGAATTAGATCTTGACTGTTAAAATATTTCACCGTCGGTCTAAGGTATTTATTTATTCCCTTCAAACTTCTAGAGCCTCCAAAATACACTCTCGCATTCCGCTACCCTTAATTTTCTCCCATACTTAGAAGTTTTTCTTAATTTGCTCAAAAAGGCACCATGGTGTTCCACCGTATCCATTAAATACAACTATACTTATTCATTTTCTCTAAGAGCTCATCACAGGTTCGCGATAATTTTCTTATGCTTCATCATCTTTGTTATATCCTTCACACCCAGTAAGTCTTGACACTTAGTCAAATTTCAAAATTTCACCTCGGGTTCGGGTGATCCCATATTTATTTTACTCTTAGAGCTACATCCACTCATCTGCCCGACAAATCCTTAGGACTTAGCCAAATTTTCACTTCTTACCGTGGGTTCACGGGTCCGTGGGGATACCATACCTCTTTCCATACCCTTGATTCTCTCTACACTCTACCTCTTTCCATACCCTTGATTCTCTCTACACTCTACGATAACTTAACACTTAGACAAAATCCATGATCTTACCGTGTTTTCATGGAACTGACAGTTGGCCTGCAACATGGCTGCACATCTCTTGTCAACTGTCATATCATCCAACATGTACCTTCCACCATGGAAATACACATCTTTATTTTACCACATCAACTGACACATGGCCTCCATGTCATGATGACATCATTGTACACAAAATTACCCAAATTCTTCCAATTTTTCTTAGTATACTTCAAAAAATCACCCAAATTCGAAATTTCTTTCTTGGATTGCCATTAAAATTTGGAGATTTTAATTCTTGGTTCATTTCTTGCCTTACTCATGAATTCTCCAAGAATTTCCATCATAGAATTGGGAACTTTTGCCCAGTTTGTATCATGGGTATTCTGCAATTAGTTCTATGGCCACCATTAGAGCTTGTAATTAAGCTCAATACAACCAAATTGGGGTATGTACATACAAATTCGACCCCCTACACTTCAAATTTGTGTGTTGCACATTGAATTCGTCTTGAATTACTTTGTGAAAATTGGGGCTTTTTCCCAATTTCTCCTTGACCTCTCTATAACTTTAACTTTCAGCCATCTATAGGCCCAAATTTGTTAAATTAGAGACTAAATTTTTTTATGCTTAGTTCCTAGGCTTAGTTCTTCCAAATTATTTGCAAAAATCCATTAATTTCAATGCAATAATTTTATTGAACAATTTGCAGACATCTTCCGACATTCTATCAAATTGTTTGCCTGCATAGTTTGCAAATCTCAGCTCTGCCCTCTATTAATTGGCCCATGCAGACTCAATGTTGAAAAATGGGCTCTGATACCACTTTGTAGCATCCAAAGCCACCCAGGTTGGGCCACGCCACATAAAAATATCCCAATTACAACTATGATACCATTTAAGTAATTGATATACTTCTGCAATTTCTCAGATTAATGTGGATAACAACATCTATACACAAATACAACAAATACAGAAAAAACCCATAAGAATAATTGAATAAATATTAATATAACACATAAATTAACAAACAATAAACACTTATCTTTAGTAAAAATAACACCAACTACATGCATACCTTCCACATTCCTCCCAACCTTAGACCACACCGCTCATAAACTCTCAGTAGTGGGTCACCCCCGAGTTGGGTCTAAATTCCACCTGGGTAAAGGATTTCTAACTAGGATAAGGTCTCTTTAACAACATACAAAATCAAACACATGTTCCAACTCAAACTAAAATGCCTATCCCACCCCAGGAAGTGTTCCCCTTCTCTACTTAACAATCCTTCGGCTGCCCCACCTCCCTTCTGGGGCTTCAACAACAAGTCAGACAAGAAGTCTCAGAGCTCTATAGTTGTAGTTTGACACCTTGGGAAATCAATTCCCAACAGTTCTCTCACCTAGAGAGAATGCTCATGGGCCTGACAACCCACTTCTTCAATGTCCCATGGGATGATAACCCACGTCTTTAGTCCAACTCCAAATCTAACCAAGGTCTCAGTATAGGTACGAGTACTAGCATCATGAAGGTACCATTGAAAACAATGAGGTGAGGTTTGAATCCTGATCCCATGGTGGATGAATGTGATAAAGTCCCCAAAATGTATGTGCATGTTCCCAACTTGACACTTGGCGCAAACCCCTTTCCCTCCAAAGGGCTGCTCGACCTCCTGGTCTTGGATCGTTCGAAACACTGATTCAGAGTGACTCTTCGGGTCCCTGCGGGTACCCAAACTACTATGCACACACAAACATGCACATCCCCCTTTTTCCTCAAGTGGCCGTGGTTATGACCACATTATTGGACAACTGAGAGGGGGGGTGAATCAATTGTTACCGTGCTTAAACAATTATGCTTCTTTTGAAATCTTTACAAGGCACTCAATGATGATCACAATAATGCAGAGAATTAAACAAAGGCACATTTAACATCAGTCACATATATGAGAAAGACAGAGACAGATAATTCTCGAGGAAACCCATAGAGGGTAAAAAGCTCTTTTTCTTTATATGCTAAGTATTATCTACATTCT
>SNQJ01S0047860.1:26826-45294 GCA_010110895.2 Picea sitchensis | reverse complement strand
AGCCTAATAGGAGAGTAAATCAATTTAGGTTTTCCCATCAGTGCCCAAGTCTGCTTCGTCATAACATTTACTTCTGATCCCAAGTCGAGGACCACATAGTCCATGTCGTAGTCTCCAATCTGAGCACTAAGGTGTGGTTCCTTGTTTGTCCTCCTTTTCCTAGATACTTGATTCATAGCTCTACTCACCAGAGGATATATTTTTCCAATCACATATTGTCTTATCATGTGTTGAAGTTCCTTCACAACTCTTTCATCTCTAATCAAATTGATACAAGTATAAAAGAAATCCATAAGATTTCTTACCTCTTTTCCTTTCCTAAGTGGGACAGACTGATCAAATGTTGGAGGCATATCACATTCCTTTACTTATGTTTGTATGCTAGATGAAGAATCTTGTTCTCCTACAAATTTTGTCCTTGCTTCTTCAAAAGTATCCTTTTCTCTCCTTGGATCAAACAATTGTGCCTTCTCTGCAGCTCTTTTGATCCCTGATCCATCTGTAGTATTTCCTCGAGTCACCCTATCTTCTCCTGTGACAACAACTCCTCTAGTAATAAAATTCACTCTAGGTTCCTCACCACGAGTTTCAACTGAAATTAGTTGGACTTGGTGGTTTCCACCTCGTCTTTCTTGAATTTTGAATAACAGTACTGGACAATATTCAATGACATGATCAAATGAATTACAGTAGCTGCAAGTAGTACAAGGTTTCTGACAATCCCTTCACAAATGACTTGGATGGGCTCAGTTATAACAAATAATCTCACCTCACCCTCGAACCATGCCTCCTCCTCATCCTCTTCCTTTGAATCCACCATGAGGGTTGAAGTTTCCTCTTCCTGGGGAATTGAAATGTGCATTATTTCCTTATAGTTGTAATTCTCCTTGAATTTTATATGTATCCCTTGATCTTTCATGCATAAGGTCATAAGCCCTACAATCCTTCTCATCATGCCCCACATATTTTAAAAAATGTGCAATAAATATTGATGGGTGTATGGACATATTTCTGCATATAATAACATTCACCAGGGCGATGTCTAGTTCTACATACCTCACACCATGGTATAGTAACCTACTTCAAAGGGTTAAGGGCTCTAGAGGCCAAGTATTCATTAAATAAGGGACAATTCTCTTTGTCATGGACCTCTAATTTTCATATGATACACCAGATGTCTTCCATTTTCTCTTTTCCTTTATCTTTATTCATGTCTTCAACCTGTAAAGATAAACTAGTTAATTCATTCAAAATCTGACTCATACCTGGGCTAGATTCTCCTACAGGGGTTTCTTCTGGTTTCATAGAAATATATAATGCTTCATCATGCAAAGAAACTTTATGTTGCATCATAGGAACTCTGATGTGTGGCAGTAGAGCAGCGATGAACCATTCCTTATGTTTTTCATCCGGAATCTGAAAACTTAAATGACCCATCAGGGTCTTAAACCTATGATGAAACTCCCAAACAAGTTCAGTCACCTTTTGCTTGATTTATTTCAACTCTGTAATGCACTGTGATTCTGACTTGGGTTTCTTGAACTCTGCACTCAATGTATTATTAATGTCATTTAGTGGCTTAGGTTGTACAGATCCTAAAACAAACTTCATATACCAGCTCAATGCGCGATCCCTCAAGGTAGTACTAAATTGATCTCTCTTAAGAGCTTCGTTGGTAACTCACTTAATTCTCCATATAGCTTCGCATAAGAACCAATGATGATCAAGATCCTCAGATCCATATCCTCTAAAAATAGGTAGCCTCATTTCATATGCCATAGATATTCCTTGGTTTCTCAGTTGAGTATGTACTAAACTGCTTGTAACAATACTCTGATTACTTTAACTACTCTGGTTGCTCTGGTTACTTAATGCTACTAAAAAAAAAGGAGGAGTAATGATACTTACTTTGATAGTAGGCGTAGTCCTTGAAGTTTCTAGTTCTTCTTGAAAAAGTCCTTGAGTCTCTAGTTCCTCTACCCTTGTGAACTTTGAATATTCTTCGTCTGATTTCCCTGCTTCTTCCCCACTGTAGAAACCTTCGTCTTGTGCCAAAGGTCCGTAAATCTACTTAAACAGGTTCACAAGAGGAACCTTCCTGAATGATCTCCCACTTCGCATGTGTCCAACCGCTGTGTCTCTCTTGCTTCCTGAATTCTTGAACATTAGTTTTAAGATCCAACTGATTACTGTATCTTCAAGTTATTCTTCTCATGCAATAACATTGTAATCTTCAGCTTCAAAAAGTGTAGGAACTTCCCTCTAGGTCCCTTAAAAAAATACATCTCTTCTTGACTATAGGACTTTATTCTGTCGATAGAAAACTCAGTAATGTACCCTCCAATAGTGCTATCAAGCAAGACATCTACCCCTATAGACATAATGTTATCAACTCTCTTGACTTTCTTGATCAATGTTGTTGTCCAAACCACATGTGGTCTAGATGTGATCTCAAAATGGGTGTCTGCTAATCTAGCTAACCACTTGTAAAACTCCTTGTGGACTCCTCCAAATAAAATCTCATGTATGTCAGTAAATATGTACCTTCCCAACCAATCTTTTGTACTAATGTTAGGGTTCTTGTTCTGAGCTTCGACAAATTCCCTTTCTTGTTCTTCTATCCAGTTCTAAATATTTCTCTTCAATGGAAACCACCTTGACATTCCCTCAAGAAGATCTTTGTCCCAACAACAGAACCATTTGTTGGGAAAAGGTCAAACCCAGGGTTCAAATCGAACAACACAACAACAAACCCTAACTATTGGCCCTTTCGGAAACACCTGCGAAGTAGATGAAGTCTCACCCGAAGTAGAAATAGGGGGGTTGTAGGACACATGTGTCTACAATTAGGGGAAATACAAGAGGATTCCATAATAATCAACACAGAGTAAATTAATAGTTTTATGTTTAGCTCCATGAAGTAACTTATCTATCTTATCTTCAATAGTGGTAAACAATAATGCAATAATAATCTAATAGTTAGCAAATAACACAATATCAATCACAAAGAACAACAATATTTGTGTGGTTCACCCTCTCCCTAGGGATACGTCCACATAACTGCATTTCTTGATATAATAGATGAAAACATACAGTTCTATCTGCACACTTAGCTGCATATCCTATCTCTCTCTCTCTCTTTCTCCCCTCCCTGTGCACCCAACTGCAGGGTTGATCTTCACATCCATCTGAATATCCAGAATACAAGACTTCCTTACAACCACAATACTACTATCTCAATATCCCTCTGATCAATAATAATAGAAACAACCCTCTCAACTCTTCTAGACCTCTATTTATACATTTCATGACTCTTAGACAACTTTAGACCAAGGCCTAGGTGTCAAAACCCTAAGTGCCAAAACACTAGGTCCACATAAACCTAGGTTCCAAAACCCTAGGTCCACATAACCCGCACTTTAAGGACTTCAACAACCTGTTCTTCGTTCTTCTCCGCGAGGTGCTCCAAAGAACCTATTAGTGTCTTCTTTCGCTTGATGACCTGTCCATGATTCATCTTCCTTGATGTTTTTTTTCCCTTGATCTTCTCCTTTAATGGATTTCTTTTCCTTTACCTTGTTCCTTCTTTTCTGCTTCTTTAACTACTTTGCCCCTTCCTCTATTTTTGTGCCTTCTGCACACTTCATACTTTGTCTTTCTTAGTCCTCAATATTCTCTTTCTTCCTTAATAGATGACAAAGGGCCAAAAACTCCATGTAGTTCATATAAAAATTCATCAATGATGGGAATGGGAAACTTGTCTGTAATAGTGATCTTATTGATCTCTATATAATTGGGACACATACGCCATGAGCCGTCTTTCTTGAGTACCATTTCCACCGGTGTAGATTAAGAACTTTGGATAGGTCTAATAATGCCACCCTTTAACATTTCTTCAACCATACACTCAATTTCACTCTTTTGGTAATAAGGGTATCTATAAGGCCTGATATTAGGAAGAAAAATCCCAGGAATTAGGTGAAAAAGATGATCATTATTGCGAGTGAGTGGAATACCTCTCAGAATATCTTCATATACTTTTGAATTCTTATCAATGATCCCTTGGAGTTCTAGGGGAATAGATGGCCTATATGTTTGAATATATAGTGAGAATAGTTGTACAATTACACCCTGATGACCCTTTTTCAATAATTTTTTTCATTTCATTGGAGCTTATCACCTTATTGGGTTTCCCTATGATACCCCTTAAATCAATTTCCTTTCCTTCCAATCAAAATTTCATGAAACATTCTTGAAAATTAAAATCCATTGTTCCCAATGGTTGTAATCATTGGACTCATAGTATGACATCAACACCACCCATGGGTATACCAATCATTAGACTATTCATTCCCCCATAGTAAGATTGATCTTATGGAATTTTCCTAAGAAATTGATAGTTCCTCCATTTGCAATCATTACTCGAAACGCTGCCACTGGATATATAAATCAATTGATAGCTTTGGATAATTTATAGTGAATGAAATTATGAGTACTACCAGAATCAATTAGGACTACTATCTTTTTATTTTTGATATATCTTTCGATATTGAAGGTTTGGGGAGTGTTAACTCTAGCCAATGCATTACATGATATTGTGGGAGTCAACTCTTCAGAATAAATATCGTCTATTTTTTCATCTGAAGATGGTTCTTGTTCTTCTTCCTCTTCACAATGTATGTAGAATAATTTCTTCTCACCACACTTATGTCCCTTACTGTATTTGTTGTCACAATTAAAGAATAAACCTTTTGCTTTTCTTTCCTCCAATTGTTGAGGTGTCAACCTTGTAGGCTGAGGTGCTTTAGAAGAAGGAACATTAATTTCATGACAGATGTTAGGAGTGGTCCTTCTAGTAGCCATAGCCATATTTTTACTTTCAATATTTCTTGCCATCGTGAGTCCATTCTCCAATGGTTTGGGTTCCCAAAGGAGAACCTCATGTTGAAAGTTATCCTTTAAAGTTCCTATGAATATATCAATAAAGTGCTTATATGGAATATCCATTACCTTTATATTCAATCTTTAGAAGTTCTTAATGTGGATTGCAACTTAACCCTTTTGCTTCAGATTTATCAATTGGATGAAGAAGGTATTTCTCCTTGTATCCTCATAGTGTGCTATCATTTCTTCTATGAAAATTCTACAAGTGACAAGTGATTTGTGAGAAAAAGGACATCTATACCACACAAATTGATTGGGTTCTAAATATAAATATGCAATTCGTACCTTTTGTGTGTGTGGAACATCATGTAGATCAAAGAACTGCTCCATCTGGAGTATCCATGTGATTGGATCCTTGACATCAAAATTCCTCATATCGATCTTAGGAAAGTGGTTGGTCTTCAACCCAAAGTTGGAGTTTCTCTAATATTGATTCATATTCATTGTTTCCTCATCATGAATTTCATGGGATACATTTTCACTTTCAAGTGACCTCTCTATTAGGAAAATTTTCAATCCTTCCATGATCTCCCTTTCTAAACCATCCATATTAGTATCCATTATTTCTTTCAAATTAACTTCAGTTGAATCCATCATGCCTTGTAGTTCAGATTTTGTAAATCATTTATGTCCCTACGCATTTATTCACCTTCATCAAAAGTCCAAGTAGGAATGTCTGAAGGCTTATTTGGTGTGGAATTTCCCTTTCTTGGTGGCATGTGGGCCAAGTATCATTGCAAGCTAGGAATTCCTAATTGGCTTAGGTAGAGGTCCTCACGAACAAAGGAGTGTAAGGTTTTATATATCTATGATATATGTGTGGGGTCCAACAATAGTACTTGGCCCAATATCTCAAGTAAATAACTAAGGAGGCTTGATTATTCACTTAGCCGTACTATCTGAATACCCAGGTACTAGAGAGTGATCTCCCCGAGTGTTGTTCTCAAAGTATTATAGTAACAAGATGACCAAAATGTTTACTCTGTAAGTCATAGTATTCTATGGGATATCCCAATATACACAAGGTACATGGGATCTCATATACTTAGTAGTTTTTTCTAATTCTCAACCATTTGAAAGGGGCCTTCCGATATACTCTAGGTACGTGGAAGAACCACACAGTCCCCGGGTTGTAGCGCTGACAAGTAACGACAACTCTTACATTTAGAGACACTGGAATACATATATGACGAAAAATACCTAATATTCTCTCAAATGTATGTGATACTCCTTTTATCCCACTTTATTATATCTTTTTAATCACTCCAATTAAATCTTATAGTCAAAAGATATGCAAATTTCCAAAAAACAATGCACCTTTTAAACCTTGATTTGTAGGTGGTTAAAATTGGTTTTGCTAGACGATCTTTCTTTTGTTGTATCTCCAAAATTTCATCCCTTCGGGGTCTAAAAATTCATTATGTAGTTCTATGATATGTCTTCTATGCAATTCCATAGGTCTGTTCAAAATTGGATGTACCAAGTGGAAGTTATGGTAACTTCCCCACACCTTGTTGATTTTTTTCCCTTCCACAAGAGCGTACTTGTAAAGCATTCCAAGAGAACAATATATGATATATGATTCTGAAACTTGCACCATAAATGCTAAAGAATTCCCACTTTCCAATACAAGTAGTCTCAATTAATTGAGATACTCACTAAAGACTATATCACTATTTTACCCGGAACACCTGTTTGAGACTAGTTAATATGAGTAGTCAGCTACCCTATATTACATAGGGTGTAAATAGAAAATTAGGATGAATAGAAGCTGAAATGTTTATCATATCTACCTTGATAATTTTGATAAATAGCCTATGAGTTTCAAGGTCTGGAACATCACATAAAAAATTGTATAACGAAAATTCCGCGATGACTAAATTCAGGATGATTCTCAAGTCTGATCTTACACCGACTATATCTTCGAAATTATAAATCCTCAAGAGATGAAATTTTAACCCCAAGTACCCCGATCCATATACTAAACATCATCCAAGGATTTCCTTTTGAAACATCGTAGAAAACAATTTATAGTGAAAATTCAAAGGTGTCTTAGATGTAGCAGTGAAACCCCAAGACCTTGAGCTCTGATTCCAAATGTTAAGAACCAAATATGAAAATAGCATAAAAAATTCAGAATAAGTACTCAATGCCTTGAAAAAGAGATAATTTCATATAATAAGCATCTTTGAGGGGGAAACCTACGTATACAACACATAAATTTACAAATACAATATGATTCCAAATGAAAAGGTCTCCTTGGTATATATAGGAGACTCGAAGGTATAATTACAACTAATGGAACCAAGCCGACATAAGTAAAATAACAATGCTAATGTAATATGCCCCAATTAAGGGGTAATGTGCTAATATTTAGGGCTTAACAACCAATTTTTTAGGGTGGTACAATCAATATAAGTCGGGTAGGAGAACAAAAGAGGTGATGGTCGTACTTCACCCGAAGTCTTCAATTTGACCGTCGTGGTACGAGTCTTCACTATGTGAATAAAGGAGTTGAAGTTGAACACAGTGAAACACCACTTGATTACCAGTCATTTATGTATACCGTTAATAAACACGAAACAAAACACCATTAATGATAATGGGAGTGAAGGTACCAAGTACTATATAACAATTGTGGATAAATGATCTTATGTCGAACAACCAATAGAATCTATCAATTAATGGGAATTGATTTGTTCCCACTGTCAATAGATAGGGAACCTGGAACTGATGACTGCAAACTCCAGGGTACTAATAAAAACTCTATATCCCTATACTAGAGAAAGATGTCTTGAACTCAACAGGAAGAGATCCACTAGAAGGAAGGCATTAAGGAATCCTCTATCATCCAACATGAGAGGCATAATAAGGCCAAAGATTTTGAAGGAATCAGATGAAAAATATTGTAAGGACCATACTAATGTATGAATCCAACATGCAGTAGGTGGAATAACACATGGAAAAGACTCTCTGAATAATATCCAATGATGAAGACTGCCAACAAACATGAGTAATTCATCAATGGGGTCAAATGGAAACCGAGGTACAACACAAATCTCTATGTCTGATTATTGTTGTTGACGTTAAAAACAAGGGAAACCTCTTCTTTGGTGACCAATGATGGTTTGTCATATGTTGAGCACAAGGTTACCTATCAATAATGGAAATAGGCCTAGGGTGAAACTCTAGGTCATACTCACATAGAAATCAGTCATAGTCAATAAGAGCAGAACCACCAACAAGAAGTCAATGGGGACCTTCTATACTAACACGAGTAGGATACAAATATACTTGTGAAATTGAGAAATATTTGACTGACTCGGGAAGGATGAATAAAAAAGACAAGGTTTATATAGAGTATATGATAGAGGTTGACTTCCATGGAACATAGACAGTACACAAAATGTGACTTAGGTAACATGGACTATGAACTAGGATATGTATGTGATAAAGGAGGCATGAAAAATTGCTCCATATGACTGGAAGAATAACAAACTAGAGAAGACTCAACTTAATGGTGAGGAAAGGCCTTCTAAATACATACTAAACCCATAATAGTGAGACAAAGAATCATGATATTGTGATCTATTCAAGGGAAACATAAGTAGCTACCATGTAAAAATATTTAGACTCATTCCCATTTTTATTTTTATTTTTGTCTTTTTCATATTATAAATCCTAAAAAGGAATAAAAGAATGTTATAGTAAAGTGGAGGAAACGAGATTTTCAAATGAGCATACTAGTTCCAAGTGCAAGGAACATACCTATGCTAAATGAAAGGAAACACGTGCAAGATATGGATTTTCCAGGGAATATTTCTTGTATGGATAAAGTTGTCAAGTCAAAAAGGAAAATTATTTTAAGGTTGTTGACTATTCAATAATGCATACAATTGGCTTATACAATAGCAAGATGAATCTCGCATAAGGCATGCAAAACACAAGTGGTTAAAATGCAATGAATATAAAACTTAACACAAAATTTTGGAATCTTTGTGGGTAATATGGCCAAAAACAATTGAGAAGAAGAAATGAGGCTTCATCACAAAGTCATGATAGTACTAAATAGAGCTTCTGAGCCTACAAAAACTTTAGCATTAGTGTGAAAATGTCCAGTGAGGAAATAACTAGGGCACTCATGAAGAGGTAAGCTCTACCATTCGTAAACAACACCTTTAAAGTAGTTTTGAGGGTGTGATGTTGAGAATGAATGGGATTGAACCTATGGTGTAATTGTGATCGCTAAAGATAGACGAATTATGTATGTGTAGTCAAACCTACCCTAAATGATCATAATGGAAAAAATACATAAATAAGGGAGTCTCATAGGTATTAGCAAAAAATATATTAAGACAAAGATATGAAAATTCAACACAAATTCATGGCAGGACTAAACAAGGATCCTGAGCCAATATAATTATTTCAGTATGGGTGCCAAAATGCAAACTAGGGTCTAACTAGGACACCCATGAATGATAGGCTCTACCACATGGATTTCTACACTTCTAAATAACAAATAAGGTTCTATGTCACAACTTAGTGGGGCCGATCCTAAGGTGAATATGTGATTGATATGGAAAACAATTATATGCAGATGGGGAAGTACCTACTCTACATGCCAGTAAAGAGAACAATAATGGCGAAGAAATCGAAAAAAATCCACCATATCCACAAATATGTGTAAAACATGAGATCTCTCAAAGACAATTATGTAAGAAAACAACTTTTGAGAGTTTTATTAGGCTAAACGACATAAAATTGTTCAAAAGGAAGGGAAAATTATTTTAAAAAGTGGAAAAAATGTGCTAAATAGGTGTAAAACATGTTATTTACCATTTCATTTTCACTTTTACCCTTTGGAGAATATTGGAGCCGTTTTTACGTTTGTAATTTCTGGAGACCGGTATGAGGCACACAAATCTCGAAATCCAGAACTACTTGGACCAAGTAAGTAATCTCTTCCTCTTCATTTTTAGCTGCAATTTTTTTAGATTTAGTGAATTTTTTAGTAGGTAATGATATTTCTAAAATCACACTGACATGTACACAGACTTTTTAATGAGGGTCGTCTACATACATGACTATCTTAACTGATAGTCACATACACCTACACAACTATTTAAATTGATAAGGATTGACTCAAAAAATGATTTGGAATTTGCAGGATGGTGATAGAATGGAGGGAGAGAGAGCATGGGGAAGATTATAATGATGTGATTAATTATTGGGAGGCCCAAGAATCCCTCCAAATATGTGTATTATACAAGTTTTTTTGTTGTAATGGAATAAGGGCACAACGAAGATTGCTTGCAACATAGATTATTGGAAACCTGATGCAGATGCATTCATGACCAGGGGACAATATTTAAATATTGAAATAGAAAATATATACTTTCTTACTCGGATACCTTGGTGAGGGGATATTGCAAACTTAAAAGGTAAAGGATCTATTGGCCTTATGATCAACGAATTCATTGCACTGTATTGCTCAGCTAGGACATAGAAAGTTAGGAGCCAAATCCGAATAGGTGAGATTACAAATCTCCATATGAAAATCATCATGTTATTGATTTATCGTATCACAGGATCAACATAATTTCATCAAGCCTCCCATGGAATTATTTTATATTCCAAACAATGTTTGAGACCAAATCTGTATGACTGGAGCACAACATTGTTGGCATGCATGACGACCCAATTGATACTGTGAAAACAGGGGAAACTGAAAAACTTTGGCTACAAAATCATTTTGTGTTGTTTCTTCTTTGAGAGGATTCCCATGATCATTATGAGAGTGGACATCCATACTCATGACGTACGATATGGTGCAATGGAGAGATGGAATGAAATATTCCTGAGGCAAGGAGGAGGGAAACTAGGGGATCCATGGGAATATGCCTTCTTTGCTTGATGGCCATTCTAAGTGGTAGTTATAGAGAACCATCCCTATGCAGTAATAGAATACCGGAAGGAATCATAGATGCCTATCCTTACTGGCAGTTCCTACATATACATTGGTAAGAAATTTAATAGTTATTTAATTTGTATATTTTGAAAAATATAAATGAACAAATGTTTTTGACGTGGATCATATGAATAATGAGATTGTTTAATTATGTAGATATGGGACCGATATGACCAGAGGGATTTCCTCATCATGGACGCATTTGATATGAACAAACACAAGTAGATGTTGAGTTATTGTTCGATAACATGGAGAGGAATCTGCAGAAATTGGTGCATTCAATTCCCAAGATACAGATTGAGGATCTACCAAAGCGAATGAAGTGACTTCTAGATGGTGTGGCATGAGTTTGGATATGAATCTTTCAATGTATTGATCATGCGGTGGTGTGCTATGATAAACTTGCAGAGGGAGTATCAAGTTCGTCAGGACAATGATTAGGATATACTATGATTTTTGTGTTACTGTATTATTGGTCCTTACAAAAGACAATCAAGGCTCAAAGGACTTTTTTGAGATATGATCCACCTTTTTTGTAACTATTGAAAATTGATTATATATATATATATATATGATATTTTTTCCTTGATAATGATGTTTGTATGGTATGTTATTATTACATGATTTATTTGAGTTTTTTACTTTAATGTGAATGGTGTAAATTCTAAACTAATACATAGTTAGAAAATGATTCACATAATACATTCACACTTATTGGAATAAGAAAATAAGTAATATTATCAAAACAATGATCCTAAAAACACACTGTAAGGAAACGATGAACATAAGGCTAAGCATATGATAATTATCATTTAGCTAGCATACAACTAGCTGAGTGTCTAGATGAACTTCTAAGGATTGATTACGGTGAACAATGGCATCATGAAGTAGTTTGATAATTGCAATATACTCAACTAAATTATTAGTATATGGGTTGATACAAACACCACTGGAAGAAATCAATTCTCCTGTGGGAGAATAAACCACCCAAGCGACAAAAGCCGAATTATAAGTATCGTGACTAGTGCCATATGTATACCTTACATAAATTCATGAATCACGTGACATATTCCAACCAAGAATAAGCACCATAAGTATTAGTAACAAAAAAATAACATTATACTATCATATTGTACAACTATATACAATAATTACTAAAATACCACCTAAGAAAAGTTGCTCAAGCATAGTACTTTTTCAAATAGAGCCCATTTCTAGGCTCTGAAAATGCATTCCCCTCAAAATAGTCAATATCATAGGATCCTTTCTATAAGGAATGTCTCACAATGTAAGGTTCATACCATAACAAATTAAATTTTCATGCCCCTAAGAAAACGTTGTCCTGGTGATAGACTGAGACAAGATCACCTTCCAAAAAAACCCTTTGGGTGCATAGGCTTATCATAGTGACTCTTAACTCATATTTTATGCGCTTAATTCATTGTAGAAGCATCCTAGTGCTTCTTTTCGAGGTTTTCTATATGGAAAATGCATGCTTCTAAGTCGGTGCATTTAGATAGAAGACATACAATGATCTTAAGGGAGATAATCTCACACTCAATTGGTAAAATAAATTCCAACCCATGAAGAAGATGGAAACGAAAAAATCTAGTACTTGTATTTATCCAATCTCATATTCCCATAAATTTGGATAGGGCATGATGTACTAGTTATACTTACTTTCTTTAAAATTATGCAAAAAAATGGTTTTAATAGTCTTGTTAACGACGTCAACATGTCCATTCACCTACGGGTAATACAAAGATGAGTGCTTCTGTATAAAACCCAACTTGGAAGAAAGTTTTGACATCATCTTGTTCTGGAAGTGACGACCATGGTCAGTGAAAATATCTTTAAGAACACTGAACCAATTTATAACCTGGTTGAATATGAGGAAAGCGGTATTCTCACCATTGCTCAAAAAAGTAGGCATGGCCTCCAACAACTTTGTGAAATAATAAATGACCACAATGATGTAATGATGAATCCTAGCGAAATGCAGGTGGCATGCCATAAAATCAATACACTACTTAGTAAATGGGCCAATGGTGACAACTAGAAAAAGAGGATCAGGATGCACGCCCATATTTCGAAAACAAATATGACACAAGTGGCACTTCTTGACTAGTCCTATGAAGTATTTAAATATTGACAGCCAAAACTACCCAGTATGAAAAATATTTTGGGTTGTATCCAGTCCTGATATGTGATTGCCACATGATCTACTGTGACAATCATTAAGAACAACTTCCACTTCCAAATGGGTTAAACAACAATAAATAATTGAGTCAAATCCTCAACAATACAAGGTGTGACCGATGGCAAGGTAACTCTTCACCTGATGGAGGATTCGATGTCGGTCATTCTTTGAGTGATGTGGGGAAAAAATGAGATTATAGATATATATAAGGATATATTTTTACCAAGGGTTAATATACGATATGAGGAATATACGCTCATCAGAAAGTGAGTCAATAAATTCATTCTCCTCATATTCTATAGGGAACTCTGACATAAGTTCGGAGAAGAATAATGACTTCTTGGATTTGGAAGAAGAAAAATCCAAATCAAACTCCTGAAGAAAAACAATCCACTTGTTATACTTCCATGCAATTACTCATTGAGTCAAAACATACTGAAAAGGGTTAACATCGATGATGAGAATAATCTTGTGTAAAAGAATATAATGTGGGAGGCATTCAATAACATGAATTTCTAGTAAGGTGAGTTTCTCAATGTGAGAATAATTTAGTTCATGTCCCATCAAGGCTCGACTCAATTAGTAGATGACATGTTATTGGAGCTTATCATCCTCTTGAACTAATACAATGTCGATTTAAGATTCAATTGTTGTGATATATAGAAGAAAATATCTATTATACTCTGGGGGGATAAGCAAATGAGTCGACACTAGATATTTCTTCAATGCATCGAAAGAGTGTTGTTCTGACTCATCCCAATAAAAGGAAACCCCCTTCTTCAATAGGTGCATAATTTTTTTTGTGATATTAGCATAGTTCAGTACAAAACGTCGAAGGAAATTTTCCTTTCCTTGTATAATTTTAAGTTGATGTATTGTGCATGGGGGAGGAAACTAAGTTATCCCTTCAAAGGGTCAACCATGATCCCCTTAATTGAAATGATAAATCCTAAGAGACGTACTGAAGTCGCACAAAAAGTGAATTTGTGTGGATTCAAGCGAATTTGATAGTGACTAAATATCTTGAAGACAAGAAGGTGTAGATGATGTTGCACCCTCTTACTTGAGTTGGTAGTTAGATCATCTAAATAAGACTCCACTATGAGCTTAAGATCGTGGAAATAAAACATCACGACTCTCTGAAAAGTAACTACAATAGTTTTAAGACCAAAAGGAATATTTTTGTATGTAAAGGTTCCCCAAGGACAAATAAAAATTGTCTTGTGTTGTTCCTCTTCTGGTTATAACCAAAAAAACCATCCATGAACAAGAAAATATCACCTCCTATTCATTCATCAAGAATTTGATTGATGAATGGCATAGCGAAGTTATCCTTAGGACAATATTTATTCAAATCACTAAAAATCTATGCATATTCGAATTTTACTTTGATTCTTGTCTACAGGAACAAGTTTGGATACACATTGTGCCAATGGGACTAGATAGATAAAACATACCTTGAGTGGGCTTTCTACCTCAACCTTGATTGTTGTTTCTTTCCTCAGGTTCAATAGTTGCAATTTCTTCTGAACTGTATTAGCATTTTCATAGGTTTAAATATCATGTTCGAAAATACGGGGATCTATGCCAGACATTTCCTCTTATGGCCATGCAAAAAGATCATGAAATTATATGAAAATTGTCGTGAATTGGTGAATTTAATATTGAGAAAAATCTACCCTGATAAAGAAATTTTCAATAACATCAAGGGTTCTGTAAATGTTGATCGGGATGGTTTCTGATATATTCACCATATTCCCCTTAGCATAGACACCATGATTTTCTAAGGGGTTCATCGTGCAACCATAATTTATACTCACAAATGACTTAAATTATCCTCCTTCCACATGAATGATATCGGGGACAAAATATGATCGAAGGTGCATATCTTCACATGACCTTTATGACCAGTCCATTTCCTCGATAATAGCCTCATATCACGACATGAACGTATCAATATAGTCTTGAAAATTTGAAGAATTATAAGCCTAGACAAGATATGGATACCAATCATCCTCCTCATTACATAAAATAATTTGATCTTAGTCTACAATGGCCAACTAAATAGTGTGGTATGTGATCTCAGTTGTGGAAAATGACACAACCATCTCAAGTTGTATGTGACCTTTGATCGACTCACACAATGAGGGTAAAACCAATGGATCTTGCAAATACAATGTTCTGAACGATGTGACTCTTGTAACTGGAGTTGGGGAACTCGAGTTATGAAAGTTAACTAGGGTGGCATGAATACAAGACACTAGTGCTAGGAAATTAAAGTTCCCATGAGTGAAGGGCACATTCAAACACTGATACTCTTAGTTTTCGACTGAGAGTTTTCAATCTAGGGAAATGTCGATCCGAGATTTTTCATAGATCTAGAGTGGTTAAAATCCATATGATTGATAGTCACAATCCTTCCCTCATGAGAAATACATAAAATCTGAAACACCGATGAGATGACAAGTGTCATTGCATAAGTCTAACTCCTTCACAATAACAAATTATAGTTGAGTGATGTGTCGACGACCTCTAATTATACGGAAATGAAATTCCATCCTAACTAGACTAAAAAGGAGGAAATAATCCCATGTGGTTGAAAATATCATTCGTCGAAAGAAACTGACAAAGTGGGAGAAGCTGCAAGTTCTGGAGAGCCAATAGATTTCTAGTAGGATAGGGACATGACACATGTCGAAGTGCCCTTGTTGACAACGGTCCTCTTGATTCCATGTTTCACATATACAATGTTAATATGGAAGGATACATGATAAGTATGATGAATCTTCACATTGGTAGCGTAAAACGTCATAGTGAGCTAGCTGGAAGAATCTGACGCTCTGAGCGTGGATAATAATGAGTTGTATTGTGTGGGAAAACTTCGAAGAACATATAAAGAAGATATCACACAGATGTTTGAGATAAGTCATCAACAATGGAATAGTTGGGTGCATAAAAAACATTAGGTTTATGCGACATCCATTTGTACACAGTCTTTGGTATGCATGACACCATTTCCTTCTTAGGTTTTTCTTTGTGGAGAGGCCCCTGAGAATCAAAAGTTTCTTCACCTTTCAATGTCGACTCTGGATTACAATAATCATGATTTATGGTTGACAATTATACCTTCTCATCTTATAATTTCATATAATTAACCATATTAATCAACAAGAACGATCTTTCTGGAAAAGGTGCACTATAAGTTCCCCCTTGCGTATTGGAAGTGGAAGAGCCAACCTGTATATTTTGTTCTTACAGAAAGGGTGTTTTCAATATGATAATTTTTTTTTGTTTTTGTTACAACTTTATCAATGGTTGGGATTCTTCCATATTCAAGAATTGATGAGTAAGGTAATCATCCCCACAAAGATTGCATGGAAATTTCACCTTTCTCTTTTCATGCATTTCCCCCTCAACATTTTTCTTATGATTTTCATATTTCCCCCCACTACCCTTCTTTCCCTTTGCTTTCTTCTTATCTCTAGGATGATGAGGATCCTTTTGAGTGTTCAATTGAATAGTGTGTACATCTGAGGATAGAGTGGTGGGGGTGGTCGAGCCAAGGGTCGGACCAGTCATAGGATTCTATATAGACAATTGTTGCATCTATATAGAGACCATATTTGCATATTTATTTTGTGAGGAATAGGTTCGTGGTGGATGGAATTACAACGGATTGGGATCCACTACCCATATAAGTGCCCCATCCCAAAAATGTCTTAGGGATAGAAGTCGAGAAGGCCCCGCTCCCGAAAGAAGGGAGCAACATAGGGATAAGAGATTTTCCCCAAGGAATAACCTCGTACGGAATCAAATAATTTTGTAAACAAACATTAGAGACTTGGGACATCGACTGAGAGAAATTCAACATGTTTATCATGTCAATTGACAACATACTGAAAGAAAAAAGGTTGGTTATTGAAAGTAATTACATGTCCACACCAGAAGGTTGGGTGGAACCAACAATCAGTGGAGTAGAGATTTTGAATCACACCAGTTGTTTGATTCAACATGTTATGGGGAGATATCCCACTTGTAATTATTATCGAAGTGGGATTTACAAAATCTCCCAACCGAGACAATGCAAATTTTGAACTAGTAGGAAGAAATTTCACAACAACTGTAGTGTAAGTCCTAGTTAACATAGAGTCAAAAGGTGGAGTGAATTATTTGAACCCACGATCAGTTTTTGTTACAACATTGGGCTCAGAAACATTATTCTTTGTTGGTTCCACATGAACGGTCTCAACTAGACTAGTCATTAAAAACGTGTCATATTGATCAAGATGGCACCTCAAAGGAGGCGATGGAGGATTCAATCCTTATTTAATAGGTGGAAGACCTTAAATTCTCCTCAACTGATGAGGCAGTTGGTCAGACACTTTTATTTTTCAACTCTGGGTGACTACACACATGCCTTCCTAAGAAAATTTACGATCATTAATTACACCACTAGAAAAATCCTAAATGGCAACAACAAATACAAACAACCTTGCTAATATCTCGATTCACGGGGATTAGGTCCTGAGATAAAAATAGTCACAAGTTAAGGTATGGACCTTCAGGACGAAGGCACATGTTTATTAAGTCCCATGAACCAATGAATGAAGGAGTGAGAAGAAGTTATACCGACCTCCATTGAACAACCCTATCTGATGCAAGTATCGAGGCTTCACACGGAACCCACTAGAAGTACTTAGAAGTGTGATACGAAATATTCCCTCATAGTCACCTCTGAGTGTTTATATTATGTTATGTGCAGGAGGTATTAACCTCCACTTTTAACCTTTGACAAGACTAGAATATTCCAGGAAGCAAGAGAAACCCTAAATCCTTGGATAATAACCCTAGAAGACAAGTCAGATTGATAGAATAATTAATATTGAGTTATTCTCCCCTGGGAAGAGAATTCATCCCATTTATTTAATATGGATCAGTATAAATAGAGGGTGATTGTTGTCCCTTGACCAAGTTTTGAGGAAACACTTGATCATATTTGACCTTTTTTGGAACTTTGACAGCTTGTCAAAGATGGAGCGCAATACGAAGTGGAGATCGTGGAAGATAGACCCCTTTCTTGGGTTCTTTTTGGGTTTTGGGGGATAATGTAATGGGTATGGGATGTTAGCCCATGGGTCTACCCATGTTTAGGCCTATTTTGTAAAGTATAAATAAGTAGCTAGGAAATGTAAGAGAGGTGGAGAAGCTAAGTGCTAGAAAAGGCTTTATGTATACTATGTGACCGGCTTGTAGAACTGAGTGCAAGTGTTGTAAGTGCTAAGTGCACAGATTGTAAGAAGGCTCTATGCTAGATCTACTCGGGGAAGGAGGATCTGGCGAGGTGCGTGCAGATCTC
>SNQJ01S0047859.1:49477-80720 GCA_010110895.2 Picea sitchensis | reverse complement strand
AATCATCTTGTACTTGAACATTTAAGTGGGGTAAAAGGAGGTTGCCCCCTCGAAGAGGCTTATTATCTAAAATTATCTCTTTTTCAAGGCGTTGAGTACTTTTCCTGAGGTTTTTCTATGCTATATTTATGTTTGGTTCTTAACAAAATTTGCTTGTGGAGAAATTTGCAGAAACATAAGGACATCAAATCCACAATAGAATTAAACACTAGCAAATTGATAACATAGTTAGACTTCAATGCCTATGTCTTCGGGCCTTTGGTCTTCAGTCGGGAGGCCTCTTTATTAATTCATAAATGCTCTCAAAGTACATAAAAAGTACATCAAATGGATCTCTATATGATACAACTTTGTTTTTCTCGACCTTAGAAATCCAACACAACTGACGACATTGAAAAAGGCTGAGTATTGCCTCCAGAATTGGCCTCCAAAGCTCTGCAGAGTCACAGTATTTCTATGCATAAATTACCTACTCTCCCTAATTTAAATTTGATATAACATAATCCTGTGGCTGAATGGTAAACCTTTTATTTTAAAAAGAATAGATCATGGGATCAAATCCCAACTTACCTGAATCCTTGACTTATTTTGTGGCTTGAAATCTGAATTTGGGAGAGCGCCTTTTTATGGATTGATATCCATATAGTATGTAGAAATAAAGGATATGGTTTTAAATAACCATATAATAATAAACCCCAAGCTTATTCATGGCACATACATATGGTTCTAATAACCTTATAATATGGTTATCAAATATCGTGGCATAAACATGAGATTCGACCTTTATATAAGGGATATCACTAAACTATATCAAATTAATACTCTTTGACCATGTGTGCACAAGTATTAAAGGTGAAAAAGTCATTAGCGCGTGGAGTGGACTCCCTTATGCTCATAAGGTTGCAAGTTTGAATCTCACGTTGGACAAATAGAACCAATTTTTGACCAACACCCATTTGGCCTAATCAAAGTGCCACACGACACCACTGGATTGGGTCATGTGACATTGCATGATTGGCCTGTACAACCATGTCACCAACACAATCACATGCCATCACATGTCACCATCTTCCACTTCCACATGTCACCATCTTCCACTTCCACATGTCACCTTTAGGAGTTTCCACGTTATCTTTGACCTGTTGACTTTTTGCCTGATGGAGCAAACTTCAGAACATCATAACTTTCACATATAGACTCGGTTTGAGCCCGTTCAAGTTGCACTAGAATCGATTTTTCAAGATATATGCAATGGTTCTAGTATCACTCTAATACAAGAAATTTGAATTTTTGACCTTTTACAAATATTTTTGGATCATGATGCCTAGGAGGACCTATGGTAGGTGGTTGATTTATTCCAAGGGTTGGCAATATGTTTTCATCTATGATAGGTGGTATATTTATGTGATTTTTGGTTGGTATGGTTTTATTTTCAGTAGGTGAGATGCCCATGAGGAATTGTGATAGGTGGTTGATTTATTCTAATGGATGATAATGTTTGGAGTAGATTGATGCTTGTGATATGCATGCTTTATCATTTGATGGGTTGCCAAGTTTTTGATACTAGGATGGGATGATTCATTCTATGATAGATTGATACTTATTATCTTATCTATGTTGGTAAAGTTGTGATGGAAACTTTTCTCAACTTTAGTGATTGCTGTAGATGGAGAGATATTCTAGTGTTATCTCTTAGGGATAACATTGGTTTTGCATCATGTACTTTTATGGAGAGAATGATCATGGATATGATAGCTAGTTTGATGATAAGTTATTGGTGATCTTGTGTTGTGAAACAAGCGCCTTGAAAATGATAAAAAAATTAGTGAATAATATCCACTTTGAGGGGGAAACTTCCTTTTACAATATATCCAATTCACAAGAAAATGTATGATGATCCTAAGACTAGGTCTCCTTGGTATATATATATATAGGAGACAAAGGGTACGATTTTAATGAAAGGGTACACTGAAAGGTTCTAGCCGACCTACCAATATAACAAATAAATCAATAATGAATGCCTATTAGGGCCTTAACATAGGGGCTCAATGGCCTTAACAAAGCCCGCCTCTTTAAAAAATCTTTTCCCTCAAAGCTTGTAATTGAGGGTGTTTCTTCACGAATTGCTCATTTTCCCATGTAGCTTCTTCTAGATGCATATTATTCCACTTGATTAGGTACTCCATAATGGTTTTATTCTAAATAGATAGAGGGCACTGATATATAACATTTTATGGTTCAAGAATCAACTTCCCTTCTTCATCTAATTCTAGAAGTTCTATTTACATTGGCATGGTTTGTCCCAAAACCATTTTTTGGAAAGATACATGAAAAACCTTATGAATGTGAGAAGAAGGAAAATCTAACTCATACACCATTTTTCCAATACTGCAAATAATCTCATAGGGTCCATAAAATTTTGGAGCTAATTTTTTATTCTTCTTTTGCTTGAGTGTGTATTGTTTATAAGGTTTTAGTCTAAAAAATACCTAATCACCCTCCTCAACTTGTCTTTCACTTCGATGTTGATCTGCTTGCTGTTTCATCCCATTCTGTGCCATTTGAAGGTTTTCCTTAAGAATTGTCAAATTTTATTTACTCTTCTCCATATGTGACTCTATTTCCCATACTTTGGACATATCTTGCATCAAGTATGAGATACTAGGAGTTGGATATCCATAAGGGGCCTCCGATGGGGACATTTTAGTAGATGTGTAATAGAAATTATTATACCACCATTTCCCCATAGGAATCCACTTCATCCATTGATATTTCTTTTCCGAAGAACAACATCATAGATAACCCTCTAAACATTTGTTAAATATTTCTGTTTGATCATCTATTTATGGATGATATGATGAATTCATAGCTAGTGTTGTTCCACTCATCTTCCATAATTATTTCCAAAAATTTCCTGTGAATTTTGGATCTATGTCACTTACTATTACTTTAGGAATACCATCAAGTTTATTATATGATGAATTCATAGCTAGTGTTGTTCCACTCATCTTCCATAATTCTTTTCAAAAATTTCCTGTGAATTTTGGATCTCTGTCACTTACTATTACTTTAGGAATACCATGAAGTCTATTAATTTCCTTCATGAACACTTCTGCCAGTTGGCTTAATGTATATATACTTTTAATTTTGCAAAATTGTGCATATTTTGTGAGTCTATCCACGACCAAAAAAATGGCATCCTTTCCTTTAGATTTTGGTAACCCTATAATGAAGTCTATTGATATCTCTTCCCATATTTGATTAGGTATGTGTAATGGCCAAAGTAACCATGGAGATTTTACTGTCTCTCCTTTATTTCTTTGGTTAACTTGGCATTCTCTTACAAATTTTTGAATATCTTTCTTCATTCCTTCCCAAAAGAAATCTTTTTTGATCCTTTGATATGTTTTAAGGAACCCTGCATGTCTTGCCATCGAAGAGTCATAAGACTCCCTTAATATTTGTTTCTTCAACTTTGATTGCGGGAATACAAATATTCTACCCTTGTACCAAAGTATATCTCCCTTCCACTCCCAATATTCCATAGAGTTCATCCCTTCCTTTATACATTGTGTTTTTTGTTTAGTACTGTCGTCATTTTTCCATTCATGGTGAGCTTCTTCTAACCACAAAGGAATAGAAGATGTAATAGAATATAAGATTGAGTATTCTTCTATTCTATAAAGAGCATATGCTACTATATTTTCCTTCCCCTTTTTGTAAATTATTTTGAAAACAAACCCTTGCATTTTTTCTACCCATTTTTGTTGCTCTTCTGATGACAATCTTTGCTCCAAAAAGTACTTTAGGCTATCATGATTTGTCTTGACTTTAAAGTGCCTTTGAATGAGATAATGTCGCCATTTTTTTATTGCATGTAAAATTGATTCCATTTATTTTTCATATGTAGATTTTACCAATTATTTTCCCTTGAATTGTTTGCTTTCAAAAGCCAACGGTTTCCCTTCTTGTGTCAATACTTCTCTAATTCCTAGTCTTGATGCATCACATTTTAATATGAATGTTTTACCAAAATCAAGTGTTTCCAATACTGGTGTAGAAGACATGGCATACTTTAAGAGAGAGAATGCCAAAGTAGCCTTATCATTCCATACAAATGATTTTTTCTTCAAGATATATGTGAGTGGGCATGCAATGCATGCATAATTATTAACAATTTTTTGACAATATCCCGTAAGACCCAAAATCCCTCTAATACTCTTGATTTTATTAGGAGTAGGACATTTTGTAATCTTTTGAGGGTCCACCTTAACCGATTCCTTTGAAACAATATGACCCAAATATTCTACTTCTTGTTTCCCAAAAGAACTGTTGAGCCTCATTTTTGTCACTTCCAATTGCCTTATCTTGTCCCACATCCTGATCAATTTTTCCTCATACATATGCACTATGTTTCTATTTTCCTCAATAGACATGTATTTTAGCCAATATTGTGTACATATGAGGTAACTTATGTTTAATCATGATTTATGATGATTTATTAATGATTTGGATTGAATATTTGATGTTTAAAGCTCTCTAATTAATTTGAATGATCTAAGCAGACCTTATGACAACAACCCATATTCAACCGGTACTTGTTTCGACGTTCATACAGTGCTCATATTGTTCGGTACCAATGCTGTGCTTGTCCGATACCTATTTCTATGCTCGTCCGGTACCAGATATAATTCAAAATTTTGGAATGCTTCTAGAGGAAAATCAGGGACACAGGTTTTGTTCAGAGCGAAGTCTACATGCGGACATGGGATTTAGAATTCACCCATCTCACATGTGTGGACCTCCATCTCAGGGGGAATGATTCTGCAATAATTAGCAAAATCCTCAAACTGCCAACTTGCACCTCGATTTCTGTGCAGATGGTATCGGATCTAGAAATTCTACGATATGGATTTTTTTTTAGAATGTGGAAAATTGAGCAAGACGTGGGAAATTTTCCAAAATTTGAATATTTTAGAAGATATGGGTGGATCTCTAACTCGAATTTGGCCAAATTGATGAAAAACCCAGATTTTTGGGATTTATCCTAAAATTGTAAAAGCTGTTTTCTGAGTTTGGGGATTCGGTTTCATCCATTCCTCCATGGATTTTATGTATAAATAAGAACTCATAGGTCTGAAGAAAGGAGAGGAATTGTTATGCTGTAAGATTGGTTCTTGAAGGGAAGGAATGGTTATGCTGCAGGTTTGATTTTTGAAGATTGTTGATTGTACACCTACTTCTCAAGTAATGATATAAGTTGTAATTCATGGATTTTACGTGTATGTTAAAATATTCTTCTCTGTAAGTCTTTCTTAAGCTTCTTTGTTGGTATGGAAAGGGCCCATCGACCCAATCAAGGTAAGCTTCATTGTATTTTATTTGTAATTATAATTCTAGATTTATGTGTGTGTGTGTGAACAGAGTAATTCTGTACTTAATCATAACATTTAAAATTCAATCCTGTTATATTTCAGTGATACCTTTGATGACATACAATATATATGTGATGAATTTGAGTGAGTAAGAGTTTTATGTATAGTATGCATGCAACGATTTCTGTGTGAGTATCATTTTCTAGATTAAACATTTTAAATGCTTGTTGTACTTTGCAAAGCTAGGAACAAGTGGAGTCTCTATATTTCACCATACATGAGCCTATAATGGAGCATCCCACTACACTTATCTTTATTTTCTAGAATTGATTAGATTACACTTGCAAACATAGACACAATCAAGACCTCCATCTCTCACCATACATGCACCTACAATGGAGTGTCTTCCTCTACATGTTATTTCTTCTAGAATTGATTGATTATTTCTTTTCAGAATATGCAACGTGTTAATTGTTGTTAGTATAGATGCTGCAGGGGATAGAGTCAAAGTTCATCTTTCTTCTTCATGAGCCTACAATGAACAGATTAGTCACCTGAGCAAGAGCTTAAATCACACGCTTGTTGAGATTTTGTTTATGAGTTTTGCTTTCTGGCTTTTAAACTGTGTGAAGATTGTGAAATAGAGTATTGGTTTTGGAGTGTTTCTTATGTAGGCTATACTCATCAGACATGGTTAAACCACATGTTGACGACACATATAGTGTAACAAATTTGTTGATTACGAATCCCGATCGATAATTTATGTTTGGTAATATATTATGCATATAATTGCACCAACAAGAACATTTGGATATTTTTACATACAATTGTTTGTTCTCAAGAATTTTCAGGACTTGATCCACATGTTTAATGTGGTCTTCCCATGATTATATATATATATAAGTATATCATCAAATATATCCAACACAATATTTGTAATATGGGGTCAATTTGTTTTGTTCATAAGGCTTTGAAAATTCAAAGGAGCATTATTCAACCCAAAAGGCATGACCAATAACTCATAGTTCCCATCATGATTTCTAAAAGTTGTTTTGGGAATGCCACCTTTTATTAATCTAATATGGTGGTATCCTGATTTAAGATATAGCTTTGTAAAATAAACCACTCCATGAAGATCATCTAATAACTCATCAATATTTGGAATAGGGAATTTACCCTTTATGGTGATTTTGTTTAGATCTCTGTAATTAGGAAACATCCTCCAAGAATTATCTTTTCTTCTCACCATCACTACTAGAGATGAAAATGAAATCATGCTTGGTTGAATAATACCCAAATCCAACATGTCTTGTACTATTTTCTCAATCTCCCCCTTTTTTTGATGAGGAGATCTATAATGCCTTTTATTAGGAGGAGTACTTCCAAGTATTAGTTCGATTTGATGTTCATGATATCTAGATGGAGGTAGAGCTTTAGGAATTTATAGGAGGACCCTATAATGTTTTTCCATGGTGCATCTTAGTTCCTTTGGAATATTTTCATATTCTTGCTTAACTTCCATAGAATTAAGTTTAAGCACCACTCCCTTGCTACCATTTTTTAGGAGATTTTCCATTCTATGAGAATTGATGACTTGAGAATGTCCATATTTTAACCCTTTGAGTTTGTATTGAATTCCTTCCAATTCAAATCTCAATTTCAATATAGTTTGTAGAAATTGTACCTAATGTTCTCAACCATTGAATTAATAGAACCACATCTACACCTCCAATGGGAATGACATACATTGGGATTTCCAAATTATATTCTCCCACACTTAGTTTAATGTTGTGGCATTTTCCCACAGAATCAATACTCCCTCCATTAGAAACCAAAACTTGAAAATTTGTGACTAGATATACAAAACAATTGAGGCGCTATGCTAATATTTTATCAATGAAGCTTTGGGTACTACTCGAATCAATGACCACTATAACCTTTTGCTTCTTAATATAACCTAAAATATTCAGGGTTTGAGGTGCTGACAACCTTGCCAATGCATGAACAAATATTTCACATATATTTGAATCAATGTTGTGCACAATTTTGGCCTTTGTTTCTTGCTCTTTTAAGTTGAAAAGTTCTTCCTCATTTGATTGTGTATATGCCTCCACTTCCTCTTCATCATTATTTCCAAGGTGAACAATTTTGTTTCTTGACATTTATACCCTTTTGACCATTTTTGGTTACAACCAAATCATATTCCTTTTGATCTTATTTCATCCATTTCCTTATGTGATATTTGAGTAGGTTGATGTAAGGTTGTCTTATGAACCCCAAAACAATATCTCCTTCTTTCATATGCTCCATACTTGTGTGTAGCCTTATTCTAGGATTAAATATGATGAGAAAATTGCATAGCTTCCATAATATTTTTAGGATATTTTAGGAAAATCTCATTTTTAATGTCTTCTTTTAATCCACCTATGTAAGCTTCCAACAAATATTCATCACTTATGTTATCCACCCTTATGGCCAATATATGAAATTTTGAATTATAATCTTCAATATCACCCAAGTGCTTGATTCTTGTCAATTGACTAAACTATTCTTGTTCCCAAAATTTCCCATATTGTGTTTCTAAGTCTCTTGTAAATAAACCCCAAGTATAATGATAATATTGGGGCTTCCTTTTAACTACCCACTGATACCATTGATATGGTTTTATCTCAAAGTTCAAAGTTTCTATGTGAATTCTTTGCTTATCATCCATAATATTATGCAATTCAAAATATTTCTCTATTTGGTTAACCCAAGTAAAGACCTACGTTCCATCAAATTTTTTTAATTCAACCTTTGTAAGGTTCACTCCTTTTGGAGATCATCCAAAACTTATTCCACTATTGGTGTTAAACCCCCTTGGAAAATTCTTATTATTGGAAAGTTTTTCAATCCGAACTCTACCTTTATTTTCATGAGTCCCTTTAGACACCTTATCAATTTTTGGGATACTCCCATTTAATGTTTCTATAATATTCTATTCCACTTGTTCCAAATTTCCCTCCATCTTCTATTCCAACTGTTCCATTTTTTCATCCTCCTTTTTTTTAGAGTATTAATCAAATCAACCTCTTTCACTTACTTATCATTCAATTCATTGATTTGAGTGTCCAATTTGGATAGCTGGTTTTTTATCTCCTCATTTTCTTCACGAGTCATGGAGAATCTTTTTGAAGGTTTAATTGGCGAAGTAAATTTTGGATCTTTCTTTGGAGCCATGGGAAAAAATTACAGGGTCTTGAGAACAAGGGAGTGTCAGGTTCTATAGCTTTCTAATACATGTTTGGGGTCCAACAATAGTACTTGGCCCATAATCTCAAGGAAATAAATAAGGAGGCTCAACTGTGCCCTTAGTTGTACTACTCGACTACCTAGGTACTAGAGAGTGGTTTACTTGAGTTTTGTTCTCGATGTACTATAGCAAGAAGATGAATGAATAACTTATCTAAGGATGGTTTCATGTATACCTAGGGGACTTCCTATATACCCAAAGGTACATGGAAGTGATATTCCATCTACAGGTACTGTCTAATGTGATACTAGTCGAAGGGGTACCAACATGGGTTACATGGATTTCCATCCGAGTAAAAAAATGTGTTTCCAACCACATGTATTTCCTGCGTGTATTCTTCCCCAAATAATTTTTTTCCTACTTAACGACAAATCCTGTGTTATTTAAATATGTCAAAACATGTCTCTAAAAAAAATTAAAAAAATGAGCTTGCTAACCACGAAAAAATCTCTTAAAATCACCCAAAAATAACTTGTGAAAAAACTCTAACTTACACAAGAAATATATCATAAAATATAATGAGTAAAAATCTAAATTTTTTTCCACATATACTTCACTATATCAACCTAGGATTTTGAAAATTTCAGAGTCTTAAACTTCATTGAAAAAAAATTACAACAAAAATGCCAAGATAACTGATTTAAGGATTAGTCACAAGCCTTGTCTTCCATGGACTATATCTTCGAAATTACACTGAACCAGAACCTGAAATTTTTTCCACCTATACTATGAAGTTTCTCCTCAATCTACACAAAATTTCACCATCTGAAACTTAGAAAAAAAGTTATAGCAAAAATTCCAAGATGGCTCCTTTAAAACTGATTTCAATATGAATAAAACCCCCCATATTCCATAGGCTATATCTCAAAAAATGTAATGAACCAGAACCTAAATTTTTTACAAGATGTACTTTGATATGGCTTCTAAGTAACATCCAAATTTATCTATTTGAAGCATCCCATAAAAGAAGTTATAGTGAAAATTCCAAGATGGCTTGCTTGAAGCAACAAAACCCTAGGATCAATGCTCTTGATACCAAATGTTGTGAACTAGGAACCTTGAAAATGACAAAATGTCAACGAATATAACACTTTTCAAGGGGGAAACTTCCGTTTACAATATATCCAATTTACAAGACAATATATGATGATCCTAAGACTAGGTCTCCTTGGTATATATATAGGAGACAAAGGGTACAATTATAATGAAAGTGTACAATGAAAGGTTCTAACTGACCTACCAATATAACAAATAAAATAATAATGAATGCTTATTAGGGCCTTAACATTTTGTGCCTTTGTACCTATGGTGGTGGAATTAGTGATTGATTATGAGCTTGCAATTTTTGGGATTAGTGATCAGTACTAAGGATAAGGTTGTTGGATTCTCTCAGATAGAGGGAGTTGACCATGATGTTACTCTCGCTTCAATATTCTCCCAGATAGAGGGAGTTGACCATGATGAGATTGTTTCTTAAGTTTCTATTAATTTTGAGGTGCATGAGAGGGATTCTCATGTACACATTTGATGATGAATCTTTTATGTTAGGATATTTATACACTTAGGAGTTAGTTAGGATCAAATTGTTTTAATGTGTCGTTAGGTAAAAGTGTGTTTTTTAGTGTGTTTCTTTAGTATGCATTAGTATGCATTTGTAGTCAAGAAATACGACAGTCACAATATGCTCCCGACATAGAGTGATCCGACAGTTCATATTATCCTCAATCTTAACGACTACATTGATCTGTGGCTTAACACCCGATTGGTACATGATCTCTATTTAAAGAGCATGGAGAGTCATTTGCCGATGATCAATTGTGAGAAAATCTCATGTAAAATTTCTCTGTAAATGTTTTCTTTTGCATTAATAAATTTCTCCAAGTGGCCATGTTGGCTGGGGCCATGGATTTTCCCCCGTAGGGGTTTTATCATGTCAAAACATTAGTTTGTTGATCTTTGATTTGGTTGTGTGAGTGGTTACTAAAGGTGTCCGTCTTCTGTTGGAATACCTGTGTTGTCGACATTTTATTGTTGTTTCCCTTTTCCCTTGAGCTTGACATTTCAAGATTCATGAATTGAGATGTATGTAGATTTGGTCCTATGTTTTTTATGGATATAATAGACTTTCCTTGGTCTTGTGTGGATATGTGATTATATTTTTAGTAAGTATTGAGTAGTTATTGATGTTCTACCAAAGTGTTCTGGCATGTGATGATGACTTTAGAGACGATGAACTATTTTACTGGTTATTGTTGGTGTCTTTCTTGTTCTGGAGTGATTTTGAAGTTCAACAAGAAACAATTATCTAGGGTAATGTTCCTTTAGTTTCCTAGATGGTCATTTTTCTTTTGGAACCCCTAGTAGAGGGGAAGAGGGAATAAATTGGTTTGATGGTGTAAACCAAGTTACCTTGTGGTTTTCTTCTTGCATGATCACCATTAGGAGGTTGAGCCATAGATTACTTGTTTGATTTTGTTGGGTATGTGTTATATTATTTGCACGGCTATAACTAATGTCTACGTTGCACCAAGCGTGCAGGGGGGTAAGAGGGGGGTAGATCACCCCCTTTCCAGGGGGGTCATAGGGGGGTGGATCCCCCTTGTTCCAGGGGTTTGCAGGGGGGCGGGGGCAACGCCCCTGGAAATATTTTTTTTACTGGTTTTCATGCCCGTTTTTGGGCGATTTTTCGACACATGGTTTTTCGCTGATGGTTTTCTATTTCCGATTAAGGAATTAGGGTTGTTGACTAATACGAGTCATTGGATTTAGGGTTTTCCATTGTATCTTTTCTGTTCTTTTATTTAAAATCTATTTGCAACAAAATAATGTACAAGGTTAAAATCTACATTTGGTATCAGAGAAATTATTGGCTTCAGAAGGACACCTTTGTGGTCAGGGGTTTGGCTTGGGATTGTGATAGGCCTTGTTACGGTGGGAGAACTACGGTATTTATTCTTCAAGTGAAAAGAAATGGCGAGCAATTCGAAAATAGAGATGGAGAAATTTAGTGGGAAATGTTTTGAGTTGTGGAAGCTCAAGATGGAAGATATGTTGGTAGACATATATTAGTGGATCACGGTGGATTCATGTACTGCACCTACAGGAACATCAACAAATGACTAGAAAATGTTGGATCGAAAGGCGAAGATCAAAATATGATTGTGTCTCTTAGATTCAGTATTACTGAATGTGTCAGGAGAAGCTACAACCAAGAAGTTATGGAATAAGTTGGGGAGCTTGTATCAATCTAAGTCCCTGGTAAATAAACTATTCCCATGGAAGAAGCTGTATAAATTGAGGATGAGAGATGGAGACTCGGTGACAGAGCATCCAAATGCCTTCAATACTGTGGTAAGTCAGTTATTATCTATTGAGATTAAAATTTCAGATGAAGATAAGTGTATCGGTTTACTGTGCTATTTACCATACTCGTGGGATAGTCTGGTTGTGGCCATAGGTAGTAATGCAACTACCTTGAGTTTCAATGATGTTGTCTCATCCTTGTTATTGGAGGAGATGGGATGGAAGAACATGGAAGGAAAAAACACATATGCATTATTTGCAAGAGGACGCTCCTAGGAAAGAAATAGATCTAAGTCCTCATGTGGGAGATCTAAATCTCCGAGAAAGTTTGTAAAGGTATGCTGGAGATGTGGAAAAGAAGGGCACTTCAAGAAGCAATGTAAATCCAAAAATGTTGAGAGAGTGAAGGGATCTGAAGGTGCTCCCTCTACAGAAGAAAAGACCTCTAACGATGGAGGGGATGTGTACTTGGATTATTCAAGCACACATGTAGATCATGAGGCATGGTTGGTTGACTCGGGTGCATCCTTTCATATGACTCCCCACAAGGAGTGGTTCTGTGAATATGAAAGGTATGATGGAGGTAATGTTTTCCTAGGTGATGACTCGACAACCAAAATAATAGGACGAGGAAAAGTCAAGTTGGGGCTCATAGATGGCAGGATTAGAACACTTCCCGGTGTTCTGCAAATCCCAGGATTGGCCATAAATTTGATTTCTATAAGAAAAATGGACGATGCAGGGGTAAAACCAATATTTGAAAAATAAACTTATAGGATGGTTTGAGGAGAAATGGTGTTGCTGAAGGGATTTCGGTTTAAACTCTATATAAGCTGCAAGGAAGCACTATTAGTGATGGGTGTAATAGTTCCATTGTTCCCGATATTGGAGCAAAAGAATAAAAAACTCCTATAGTCTATGGAGAAAAGGTTATGATGTGGCGTCAAAGACTAGGGCATATTGGAGAGAAGGGTCTTCAACTACTACATGGTAAAGGTAGTGTTGAAGGTATGTTTGACTACTCTTTGGATTTTGTTTTCTGTGAACATTGTGTATATTAGAAGCAGAATCGGGTAAGATTCCCCTCTAGTGCAACGAGGGCAGAATAAATTTTACAACTAGTGCGCAATGATGTGTTTGGAATTGTGTTGGTTCCATCATTGGGAAAATCTGTGTACTATGTCTCATTTATAGATGAATTCTCAAGGAATACTTGGATATATTTCCTCAGGAAGAAATCTGAATTATTTGACAGGTTTAAAGAGTTTAAGGCTCTTGTTGAGAATCAAACAAAGAAAATAATTAAGGTGTCGAGGACAAATAATGGTGGAGAGTTTCGTGGGAATGAATTTGAAGAATTCTATAAGAAGTGTGGTATAGAAATGAAGAAGACTAATGCATATACACCTCAACATAATGGAGTTGCAGAAAGGATGAACATGACGTTGATGGAAAAATCAAGGTGCATGCTCAATGGTGCCAAGTTAGGGAAATAATTCTAGGCAGAGGTAGTGGGTACTACATGTTACTTGGTCAATCGATCACCCTCATCAACACTGGATGACATGACTCCACAAGAGGTATGGACTGGTAATAAACATTCTCTCACACATCTCAAGGTATTTGGCTGTGAGGCCTATGTTCATGTTCCAAAGGAAAACATGAGTAAGCTAGATAAGAAGGCTAAAAAGTTTATCTTTATTGGGTATAAATATGGTCTCAAAGGTTATGAGATTTGGAACCCAGAAACTAAGAAGGTTGTGTATAGCCGAGATGTGGTATTTAGAGAACTGAAGGATGTTTTCAGATAAGAAGTCCTACCAAGTAAGGAAGAACTAGAGAAAATAGAGTTTGATCCAAAGGATGATGAATCAAACTCTATAGAAGAACATGAATAAGAAGAAGAAGATCCTCATACTCCAGTATTGAGGAGATCGGTGCAGAAAAAAGGCTATCGTAAAGGTATAATCCACCTGATTTCCATTCAAATTTTGCTTTGTCTATTACTGATGATGATCCTAGAACTGTTAGGGAGGTAGTGGATTCATAGGATGGAAAACTCTGGAAAAAGGACATTGTTGAAGAAATGGCAGCCTTGGATAAGAATGAGGCTTGGTATCTAGTGGAGTTGACGAATGGAAGAAATCCCATTGGCAGGAAACGAGTATTTAAAAAGAAGTTGAATGCATATGGAAAAGTGGAGAAACACAAAGCTTGGTTATTAGCAAAAGGTTATTCCTAGGTTGAGGGAATTGATTTTGGTGAGATATTTTCTCCTGTTGCCAAGTTAACCTCTGTTATATTTATGTTTTCTGTTGCTGTTGCATTTGATTTTGAAGTAGAACAGATGGATGTGAAGACAACATTCCTACATGGGGATCTGGAAGAACAAATCTAAATGAAGTAGCAAGAAGGCTTTGCAGTGAAGGGAAAGAAGGAGCTGGTATGAAAGCTGAAAAATCCCATGTATGGTTAAACAATCACCAAGGATGTGGTATAAAAAATTTGATATATATGTTGGGACTTGGATTCACAAGAAGAAAAGAGGATCACTGTGTATATTTTAAACTAATTGGTGATCATTTGATTTATTTGGTCTTGTATGTGGATGACATGTTGCTGATAGGAAACAATAGGGAGATTATCTAGGATGTGAAAACTCAATTGTCCTCTAAATTTGACATGAAGGATCTTGGTGTTACAAATTTCATTTTGGGCATGGAAATTAAAAGAGATTGAAAAAGCAAGAAACTTTGGTTAAATCAAAGAAAATATGTTGAGACAATATTACAGAGGTTCAATATGCAGGAATGTAAACCGATCAGGGTCCCTATTCCTGTAGGTGTAAAGTTATTTGTGAATATATGTCCCAAGAAACAGGAAGAGGAGGAGGAAATGTCTCATGTTCCATATGCGAGTGCGGTTGGAAGTTTGATGTATGCAATGGTCTGTACTAGACCAGACATTGCACATGCAGTGGGAGTTTTGAGTAGGTATATGTCAAAACCAGGGAAGGAGCATTGGACAACAATAAAGAGAGTTTTTAGGTATTTACGTGGCACCACTAGCTATGGATTGTGCTACCAAGGAACACTAGGTTTAGATAGCGTGTTGGACATACATGGCTTTGTGGATGTAGACTAGGTTGGAGATATTGATCGTAGGATATCTACAAGTGGGTATGTGTTTAACCTGTTTTGAGGAACAATTAGTTGGATGAGAAAAAGACAGTCTATAGTGGCACTTTCAACTACAGAAGATGAATGCATGGCAACCACTCATGCAAGCAAGGAAGCAACATGGTTACAAAGATTGTGTTCATGTATTGGATTGGTACAACACGTTGTAAGGATAGATTGTGACAATTAGAGTTCAATTTTTATGGTGAAGAACCCAACTTATCATTCAAATACAAAACATATTGATGTTCAATATCACTTTGTGAGAGACATGGTTGAAGAAAAGAAGGTGTTGCTGATGAAGGTGGACACGTTGAAGAATGTTGTAGATTCATTAACAAAATCTGTGAGCACTGAGAAGTTCTCTTGGTGTAGAGGATCTATGGGCATTGTTGCCCTGGATTGTTGACTATGTAACCTTGTAACCCCATGTATGTAAAGAAAACACCAAGTGGGAGAAAGTTGGGTATGTGTTATATTCTTTACACCACTAGACTAGAGCCGGGTTTNTTTTTCGTCGATGGTTTTCTATTTCCGGTTAAGGAATTAGAGTTGTTGACTAATCCAGGTCATTGGATTAGGGTTTTGGATGCCGCTGGCTCCTATATGTATATTGTATTGTAAACAATGTATGATGATAACAAATATAGAATATGCTGGTTTTCCTGGTTTGGGTTTCGAGGGGAAAAATCTCTGTGTAATGTGTGTATTTTCCATTGTATATTTTCTGTTCTTTTATTAAAAATCTGTTTGTAGTAAAATATTGTACAAGGTTAAAATCTACAAATTTATCAGAGTGAAACACACCTTTGTGAGTAGTGATTGTTTTGATGATTACGAGTGTAGACTTTTGCTTGTGGGTGTGACTCTTGCAGAGTATGCATGATGGAGGAGTATTCTTTCAACTTTGTGGAGGCATTGGAGTTACAACTTGGAATTTCATAAGGAGGTGATGGGTGTTACAAAAAACACTTTTCTCATAAAGAGGGAGTGTTAAATTTTGGGGTTACTCCAAAAGTGTTTTCACCTTGCTAGGAGAGAGATTTTTCTCTTATCACCTTGGTGATTCTTCATGGACAAATGGATGGATGTTTGACATTGGTTAGAGTGTTGGCATTGCACCCTTACCTAGAAGGTTGTTACCCTAATTGACATGTTGTATAACCCATTAGGTACACATAGTGGGGGAGTTGGTTGCTCAATTAGGAGAGGTAAATACCTAGGTGTATTAGTGTTGGTAAATTGGAGGATGGAACTTATCCCTTGGAGCTTGGGACAATGTGAAATATACCTTGGAGGATTGACACTTGACTTGAGGATGCTTGGGTCAAGGATCATACTTCATGGAATATTGATGATGGACCCCAACACACATGTTGAAGAGGAGCATTAGAGCTTAGTGACCGCATTGATACACATGAGACTAGCATTGTGCACATGAGAGGGAATATGGCACATAGTTAGAGGAGTGCCTTGCATGAGGACACTTGGATAGTGGATAACTGTGGAAGAGGGAGTGTTGGAGTGTGCACCATCTTGGAGGAGGGGCATTAATCCCAAGATCATGACCTAGATGGTGTTTCAATTTGGGGGTTGGATAAAACCTAGTTTGACACATGTACATCAATGTATTGTAGCACTCCATGCAGGGTTTCCTTGTTGGTTACTTGTATGGAAACATGCCCTTATTTTATGTTATCCTCCCTCATGTACTTGTATATATAGGGGAGGAGAGAGCTCTCGTATTCATTCATTATCATTGTATTGTTATTTGTACTTGCCTTAGAGATGTTAAGGTTTGTAAGGAAACCTTAGGAAAGAGACTTTAGGGTTCATGAGGAAACCCTAGGAGAAGATAAGTGGAAAGAGAGACATCTTGGATGTTCTTGGATATATTACTCTTATGCGATGTTATGGTTTTCTCTTATGATGACTAGAGTTGTGCTATACATGTAAGCATTAGAGAAGAACATGCCATTAAAATGATGATGGTTGTTATGGCTCTTGTTGTAGCATTAAGGTTTCTACCATAGTAAAAGACATGCCTAGTGGAGTTAACATCTAGCATGATTTTGGAGCCTTGCTATTTTGGGATGTAAGGCTAGGGTAAGATCACGGAGTTCTTGTAGTCTTGATGATCCATGGAGGTCTTGGTGCTTGTGATAAGAAATAGTGGAATACCTAGGGTTTGATGATTCAAACCTGGGATGGACATGTGGATTCAAAGGCTCACACTAGAATTGTCTTTCCATGTACTTGTGTTATGCAACATGGCTAGGGTTTGCAAAACATAAGGAAGAAAACCATGCTAGTGTGGATATTTTGTGTGCTATAAGATTTTTGTTGGAGCCAAAGATGACTTGTTGATGCTAATGCTTGCTTGTTGGATATCTTTGGTGGTGGCTAGGGTTTTCTTATTTTTGTGAACTAGGGTTTTGGAGATCTTGAAAGATTCTACCGAATTTGTGATAAAGTTGTAGTATGTACATGTGCTTCATTTTTATACATGCATGCATACTAATTAAGTACATGTACATACTGCAACTTTATCACAAAGCTGGTACAATCTTTCAAGCTCTCCAAAACCCTAGTTTGAAAAAACAAGAAAACCCTAGCCACCACACACACACACACACNACCCACATACCCACACACGAAGTTTCTAAGTATCAAATACTTTTTTTCCTCAAGGAAAAAAACCATAATTTTATTCATGTATATTAGAATTACAATATTAGATGCTTGAGCAACATTCTTGTAGACTATTGAGTAAAAAATAGGTTTCTAAAATCCTAGACCTAATCATATCCATATCTTACTTGCAAAAAACCTACTCATCTTTTGATTCTTTTGCTACATACCTCTTAGCAGGCTGGCCAATGGGCCATTGTTTTGATCAATTTTTTTTGACAATCCTCTTATACAAAAAGTGTAAATATAGCTATTAAAAATAAAAAAGGAACCCAAGAGACCACTAACCAAATGAAAGGAAAGTGGGAAGGTTTAGTGTGAAACCCATTTAAATATTCTTGAAAGATCCATTCCCTCAGATGAAGCTAGAGACCTTTTTTTGACATGAGATCCACCCATTAATTTATTTCTTTGAAAATGTTTTGTAGAGTATACTCTTGAGCCATTTTTAACAAGTTGTAGATTATACCTAGAATTTACTCATATAGTTGTTGTAGATTTAAGTTTTGTAGAGTATACTCTTGAGACATTTTTAACAAGTTGAGAATCACCAAATATTTAAAGTTCCGAAACCCCATATTTTGCTGCTAGAGTTAGGATAAGATTTAGTGCAATCAACTCAACATTGTTGTTGGACCCTTGACCAATTCCTGCTTTAAATTTGATTACATGAGACTCTTTTATACAGAATATGCCTCCTACCCCTCCCATAGGGGCTCATCTTGAGAGGTACCATCAAAATAGGCCTGAGACTTTGAATGATTTCAACCACTTATTGAGGAGATTTTGGGATCTTTTATTTCTTGAAGTAATAGAGAATGTTATACCCTTGAATAACACATTGGACTAGAATGATGAATTTGTTTTCAAATATTTTGGAATTTCATATTGACCAAATAACCCAAGGAATTATTAAAGGTAAGGACCTAAATTCTTAAGTTGCAAGGTTTGTGCATGATTTATATAGGGTGTGTTCAATGATGTTTCCAAACCAAGGATCTCTATACTCGTGAGAAAATCCAACTCCTTCCAAACTAATTTATAGTAAGCACAATGCAATATTAAATGGCAATTTGATTCTTCATTTTCCATAAAAAGGCTACACCATCCCGGGTCCTTTATATTTCTTCTTTGTAATATATCCAAGGTAATTACTTTGTTGTTGACGAGTAACCACATAAAAATATGAGTTTTTGAAGGACATTGAAACCTCAAAATTTCCTTCCATCATCATATAGATGGTTCTTAAAAATTGTGTGCAACTAGGGTCTTATTACCTATATGAGCTGTATATACCCCTAATGGATTTAGTTTCCATACCAAATGGTTCTCCACATCTCTTAGTCTAACATGGATTTGCCTATGTTTTTCCACATAAGTAGTCCATATTTGAGCATCCTCCTCTCTTGATCTATAGTATATGGCCACTCTCATTGCTAGAATGTAGTCATCTCTAGATCTACAACTTGATTTAAGGTATAAATACCTCTATTTATTATAAGCTAAACAATGTGAGGAGGAAGCCTACATTTTTTGTCGTTACCAATCCAAGGATCCAAGCCCACTTGAAACCTTGAACCCATTCCAACACACCAAGCAATCAAATTTGTTATCAAAGGAAAAGCATGTAAGACCTCTTTCCAAATTAAAGAGATGTTATGATAATATTTTATGGTGTTTCTAATCCATGCTTCCATTAAGGTTGGATGTATGTATTCTTCCTTCACAATAGAGCACCAGAACCATTTCCACTAAACAAGCCTCTAGACACTCTTTGCTACCAATGCCATAGAGAAATTAAATAAAATTTTAAGGCCCCAACCCCCCAAGGCATTTGGGATTGCTAAGATTTTCCACTTCACCCATGCAAAGCCTTTTATCTCTCTAGATCCAATCTAAATGAATTTGTAATTGAGTCTCTTGATCGACTCCAATACTCCTTTAGGAATGTAAGAAAGGGATGACCAATACACTAGAATGGCCTCAATGGATGATTTTAATAATACCAACCTTCCTACTTGGGAAAGATATCCATTACACCAAACATTCAGTCACTTCTCAACCTTTATAATTAACCACTACTAGTGCCTTTTTTGGTAATCACTTGGTTTAAGGGTAAAACCAAGGTACTTTAGGCTGTTATCCATCTCTAGAAGTTGATAAGGAAAGAGAGTAGTGTTGTACTCTTTATTTTCACCATATTAACCTACAAAGGAGATGGAATATTTCTTCATATTGATTTTCATACTCAAGGAAAAACAAAAGAGTTCTAAGATCTCCTTTAATTTTACTATGTCCCTTCTTGTGCATTCATATAAAATCAAAATATCATCAACAAAGAGTAAGTGTGATAGGATATAGGAATTTTCATTTTTTATACCTTTCAATACACCAATTTTGAATTCTTCTTTCAAGGCCCTAATTAGTCCTTTTTCCACCAAGAGGAATAATTAAGGAGAAAGTGGGCAGCCTTGCCTAAGACCTCTCTCAAGTTTAAAAAATAATTGTAGATCCATGTATAAATATAGAAAAATAAAATGAATAAATACAATTCAATACTTAAGTCACAAAAGGAGCACTGAAACCGAAATGAATAAGTAATAACCTCATATAGAGCCAACTCACTCTATCATAATCCTTTGAAAGATCAAACTTTAGTACTAGAGCCCTCATTGTTTTTTAATCTTTATGGAGTGTAGATATTATTGAGAAATCCCACCCGCTTTCATGTATCTATTTTCCCTCCAAGAAACTAAGACATTCCTCATAAATAATGTTAGATAAAATGGAATTTACCCTTCAATAAATTCATTTTGTGATGATATTGTACATACAATTGCAGAGAGAGATTGATATGAACTGATCAAAGGAGAGAGGGTTGTTAAATTTCAGAACAAGTGTTATAAAGGTGGCATTAAAAGCTACTAGAATCTTGCTAGTAGACCTTGATTCGTTTACAACCCTTCTCAAATCTTCTCCAATGAATTCCAAGCATCCCAAAACGAATTATACAGGGAGTTCATTGGGACTTTGGATTTTGTCTTTTTGAAAGCTATATAGTGCATCTAAAATATCTTCACTCCTAGCATCCTCCATAAGGAATTAATTATCCCGTGCATTACAAAAACCGGGAAAGCAAGAGGAAATTCTAAGAATTTATGCAATGGAGACTTGTTTTTCTATCTTGTATATTTTATCAAAGTGTTGAACACCTATGTCTACTATCTCAAAATAGTTGGTATCCAAAGAGCCATCCTCCTTTACAATATTCTAGACCAAATTAATATTTATCCTATGATTTGCAAAGTTATGAAAGTACCTTTTATTTTCATCACCATCTTATAACTAGAGAACTCAACTTTTTAGTCGCCACATGATTTCCTTGTCCAATAAAAGTTACCTCTTCTTATCCTCTAGTTGTAAAAATTTAAACTTGGTAGCATCTATGAGAAAACCAAAACCCTTGATATTGTACAATATATATAATCTTTCCTCCACCTCCCCTTGAAGTCTCTCATCTTTGATTTTTTCTATTTTGACCAGTCAATGGAAGCCACTTTTTCCCTCCTTGGGTTCTTTTCAAACTATATGACTATATATTCCTATAAAGTTCCATCAAAGGGTATCCAATCCTCTTCTATTTGTTGTTTATAATACTCATCTTTCAACCATTTTGTATTGAGTTTAAATGGGGCTATATGTTTTCTTCCATCATAGGGAACTTCTAATAGTATAGGGAGATGATATCTATCCCCTGTGGTGGAGACCCATTTCATGAACCAAAGAGGTTCCTCCATCCAATTGTTAGATATTAAAATTATATCTAATATTTTAACAAATCTTTTTGTCTCTAATATATTATTTCTCCAAGTGGAAGACAACTTGTCAGGGTATACATCAATCAACCTAGTGTCTTCAATCCTTCTAATGAAGTAATCATAGAGGGGGTCTACTTGTACCATTAGTCCCCATACGTCAGAAGCACTCAAAGAGAAGTTGAAGTCCCCACTAATGTTATTGAAACTAATTTTTAGCTAATACTAGACAAATATCTTTTCCCAGTATAAAACTCTATCACGATATGACCCATTTATGTGGATTATATTAACCTGTTTCTTCATATCTATAAAATACAAAGTGATTCCTAGACCTAAAGATAAATACCATGAATTAGTGAATGATAGAGTTCGATTATGCCATCCCATTATAATGCCTCCTAATCTATCCCAAGAATAAAAAAAAATAAAGTCCTAGTCACCCATAAATTTTCCTAAGTCATCTACATTTTTCTTACCTTCAAACACAGTCTCTTGGATCAAAATTATATTAGGGTTATTTATGGAGCTAGAGACATGTAATATTTTCAACCTTTATGATTACATTTTTGTCCTTTCTCCTATACATGGCATAATCCAGCTTTACTTGCTCCCAAAATGGAGGATCCTTTCTTTTCCATACTCCTTAATTTATAACTACTTCCTAATTCCTTACACTCAAGCAAACAAATAGGTGGATCCAGATCCTCATCGAGGTCTACAAATTGAATGGAATTGGAGAGGATTGAGTTATTTCACTCAGGTCCTTTAAAGGGTGGGTATGTAAGGTTTGGGGGAGAGATTCATATATCCTTTATACATTAGTCCTCATCCTTAGTATTCAACCCCCCACCAAAAACAAAGTAAAAAAAATCATAGTGTGGATCCCATCTCCTGAGACGAAACGAAGGAAGATTTTGTATGCTAGAAGGGTTATCATCGAAACAACCAAAATTAGCAAGATATAAGGATAGTGTTCCCAAATTCTCCATCATAGGCTGAACCAAAGGATGGATAGTTGGAAATGTATATACATGATCCAAATACTTAATCCAGACTCTGGGGCGGGAAAATAAAAATCCTCAAGGAAGAATTAGTTATAACTGGAGAAGAATTCAAATTTACTATGGTTTCAAAGGTCCTTGATATTGGCGAAAATTCTAAGGTTGACACATTATTCTTTTCCTCCTCCTCACCTTGGAGGACTCTAATCTCAGGTAGATAAATTTGATCATCTACCTTAATGATTAAGAGAGGTTTCTTGAGAGCCTCCAACTGAGCATCAACAATTTTTGTTGATTTATTTTCCATTGCTTCTTATAGTGTGAAAGGCTTCAATCCATAGCCAAATGTCCATAGTTGTGCCACTTGGAGCATAAAAAGGTATACCCTCATAATATAATTCCTACTTGCCCTCATATTTACCTTTTTTCAATGAGATGTAGTCCATTAGTACTTTTTTCAAGTCTAACATGATCAATATCCTTGCCATGGACATCTATCCTGAAGAAATAAAGGACAAATCGACCTCTAGAAAAAGTATAGTAGAATTACCGATTTTGAAAAATACATCCTTAGATAAAAAGGGAAAAGGAAAACTAGGGAGATGAGCCCAAGTCAGAACTAACTCAAAGTTCTCATATTTTTCATCGAAGGATGATCCGAATTGGATCCTCACCCTAAAAATAAATCTTTGTAAACTTGGTAAGAAACATTTAATTGATTTTGGAAAAGTTGAGAAAAAGTTCAAAATTCCCTTGGAAGTTGAAATGAACCATTCTGATGGTATGCCTTCCAAGGAAGACCATTAAATGTGAAGGTCATCATGAAGAATAGTATTGAATGGAACAGATAGGAGGAAATGAAGAAGACCATTAGTAGAGATGAGAGATCAAGGAAGAAATCTACTTGATGTTTGGAGGAGAAGAAGACATCAAGTTTGTCCCATCTCAATACTTTTGAAATTTGGAGGGCCATCAACATTACCTATAAGCTCATTCAAAGATATTGCAACAACTTTGAGCGGGGAGAAAAATCAGTCACAAATGGCATGTATCGATGAGATTAGGGAGATTGATAAGACACTGCCACTTGGAGACAAATCCCCATCCTCAATGTTGATACATGTATCTTGTATCACTCCTACAAAATTACAATAAAAAATTCCCACTTGGACCACATGCCAAGAAAACCTCATGACTGACATCCAAATTGGAGGTGACCTCCTCCAGGATACCTAAGGTTTCTTAAGACATAGAAAGATAATACAATTGAGATCCCTTGCAAGAAGACATAACAAATCCATTGAGGATACTGAAGTGTTAAGGCGTAGCCCATATTTACCTTCCCACTAGTGGATCTTCCGAATAGTCCATGAGATATTCCTCCATAGGGCCCTCACACATTGAGTTTCCCTTGTCAACAACTATCAAATATTTTTGTAATTGCAAATTTGATTTTCATCTTTCATTGTCTTCTTGATTGGGTAGTTTTCATCACTTATTGTTCATGTTGATTTAACATATTTAAGGGCTAAAATTGTTGAGTGATTTGACAAACATCTTGAAGATAAAAATGTCTATTTATTGCTGTAAATCTATAATAATTAAAGTGATTTCAGATTTGGTTTATGCTTGAAAAATGTACCCTAAGGGTTGAAATTTGTTGGCATATGGTTGGTATCTTTTCTCTTGGACTACCTATTGTGTTGGGTTAAAGTGAGATGAAATATTTTATGTTGTTTGCTACTATAAATTAATATTTCAGATTGGTCCTTAGGATGAAGTTCATAGGGACTAGATCTATGAAACCTTTGGTGTGAGATGGAATTTAATAATTTATAATAAAATTCATAGTTGCAAAACTTCTATCAATACTTTGACGGAAGGGTTTTTTTAAAGTCCTCTATTTATTGGAACATGAATGTACTCCAATAATCTCTAATACATATATGCATATTTTTATACATCTAGAATATGAGACAGAGCATTGTGGCCTGATAAGAACGAGATGGATGTATCCTATAGAAATATTTATGAAGGTTTTGAAAAAAAATGGTTTGTAATAGGGAAAAAATGGAAGACAACATGTTTGAGGGATATTCAATGAAAGAGGCTATGGGATTTTACACACAATATATGAAGGAATACCATCAATTAGCATGTATTGGATGATGACGACGATAAGAGAGTTGTAGGTGATAAGAGAGTTGTAGGTGAAGTATTAGAAGGCAATGGACATTACTTCAAGCTGTCACATGAGGAAAGAAATGTGACACATCTCTATGTTGTTCAAAACACATCTTCATAATTTGATAACTGGAATATGTTAAAATATTCTTTACATGATAATTTATTTATTTAATTTCATTTACACATTTATATTATTATTCTTACTATCTCATATGTTCATATTCTATGTAGAAAATATCACAAAGATGTTCAAATAGGGATGCGTCCATCTTGAAAGTGTAGACTTCATTATTTGATTGGAGGTGGTTCTTTTTCAAAATTTGATGAATGTATTGTTGATGTGATCAGTGATGCAAGACAAAAAGGTTATGATATAACAATGGAGGAAGTTAATCTTTAATAATCTCCACATATATGGGCTTGGAGTTTTAGTGGAATGTGGGCATATGGTAGTCATTTAAGAGTGAAAGAAAAGCACAAAGGAAAGACAAATTGTGATTGTATTGTCAGTGTTGAATTTCATCATGAAATGAGAATAACTTTTATGTTGGATTCATGCAAGAAATTATTCAAGTTCATTTTGGTGAAGCTAGTCCTACATTATTAAAATGTAAATGGATCAAACCATATGTAGTACAAAATCACGAGTATGGATTTGTATGTGTAAATAAACATCATTTTAATCAGAGACTAATGAGATATATGTTTCTCCTCTTCAAATTAATCAATCATTTCTAATTGATGATGTAATGAGCCCATGACGGTTGTATGTCATTCAAAGAGAGTCTCATTCGAAATGAAAATTCATGGAAGATGTTGATATAATTCCTGATAGGCAATGTAATAATTTACAATAAACACTAAAAAAATAAGTTGAAGATGAGGATATAGTGTTTGAAGAAGAGACTTCGATTCCATAAGAAAAGATTGAGAGAGAGCATGTAATGCATGTCACGATTGTATTAGATGTTGACCATAGCAATCAATTATATGAGGATGAGGAATAAAATCAAGTAGATGCATACATGCGTGATCAAGATTGTGATCTTGATGACAATGCATATGATCATGATGACGATTTTCACCTTAACATTACGGACTCAATTTTCACTATCCAAATGATTTTTTTGTTTGTTTTAGCCATGGGATTAGCCAAATGGTTTTACTAAACTCTGTAAAATTCATTCTTCTTAGTTTTATTGGCATGGAAGGATATGTCCTCGTGTATTTTTCTATTATATATAGTAGAAAACATTTTTTAGTTCATAGACAAGTACTTGATGGGATATACAACATTTTCTTTTTTTCATGTGCTTCTCTACATATGTTTTTTGTGGGTTACTCCAATCATGTCTCTTGTTTCCGTTATTACGCAATGCAATTTTTGCTTATCCCATTACATAATGGTTACAAACATGAAGAGTATCAAGGTGTTGCAAGTAGATGTTAGATAGTTCCAAATCATTTAAGAAAGCGACACATGTGTTGTGGGGGGGAAAGCTTGAAAAAGAATAAAAGAATGCTATGTTACAAAGGAGGATCGAGTGTCGTGGACATACTAGTTCCAAGCGCATGGAACACATGGATGCTCAGGGAAAAGGACATATGCAGGAAAAAGACACTCGAGAAAAATCCTCCAGGGGCCAAAGGTGTCAAGACGTAGAGGCAAAGTGCTATAGGGCTTGCGTATAAGGCATGTTTCATATGGTTCAGTTGAGAGCAACATGGAGCCGACATTAGGACAAAGACGCAGGTATACAAACATGATTAATAAGACACACAATGGTAACATCCTTCGATGTAATTTTATTGAGCCCAGAGAAGGTAAGATCAACGATTTTTCATATTTAGAGAGTCTGAAAAAACGTAAAAGGAGACTCCGCTGGGGTACCTTTTTCAAATATAGTAAACTAGCACTGATCAAACATCTATTCAAAACCATTTTAACGAGTGTGGTAAAGACAAGGTCACTCGACAATTTTTTCATTTTTAAGGAGTCTGAAAAAAGCTTAACTATGGACTCCGTCAGGAATGTTCTTCTAGACCAATTTAACAAGTGTGAAAGAATAAGGTCACTCGACGATCTTTTCAATTTTAGGGAGTCTGAAAAGAGCTTAACTATGGACTCCGTGGGGGTTCCTTTTTTGTAAATTTAGTCCCTTAGGCCCAAAAAAGGGTTAAAATCATACCTGAGAATACTCTTCTAGGGAACCAAAGCTCCTAGAGTATACCTTTGTTAGTACAGTTGACCATCCGGACCAAAAAAGAGGTAAAATACCGCCAGATAGGCGTGCCTTCAAATTTCAGTTTAGCGAGCGTGAAAGGCCACAAGATCTCTCGACAATGTTTTCATGTTTAGAGGGTCTGAAAAGGGCTTAAAAGAAGACCCGTTGGGGGCTATGACTCAAGTATGAAACTGGTTCAGGTAGAGCCCACTGCTAGGCTCAGACCAAGAGTCTCTTTGATAGTCAACTTGGAAATTCTCCCAAAAGGGAAGAAAACACAAACCACAATGCAAGTCCTCCCACGATATAGAATCCGTAGTCATGTCTTCAAGGATAGCCTCATCTGAAGGCAATTCAAAATCCAAGAAATCACGCAAGCGAGGGTTGAAAATCCCAAAGGGTGAAGTAAACTGACCATATTCCATATGACAATGGAAGCTCTGGCTAGGATTGACAGAGTCTATCAGTGAAGAATCACAAGCAGGAGGGCTGGAGGATCTACAAACAATGAGATAAGACTCAGAAGGAGACTCAAGATCACTTGGACCAAGAGAGGGAAGCAAGGGATCCCATGCCCCCATTGGATAAACCAATGGATCAATTGCTGAGACCAAGTCTCGAGAAGGAAAACATGATTGCAAAGGTTCCTGACTAGAAGCAATTGAACACCGAGGATAAGACGCCACATAATTAACCCATGGCGGGGTAGAGTCTACACGAACATTAGGAACATATAAAGGGCAACCTGAACTAACGCCGAATTAGGATGGTGATTATCGGATGCCAGCTGGTTAATAGTGAAAATGCTTCCATTATGAGGGAAATGAATCACTCGAAAAAGCGTAGACACCACAACGTTCATAGCATATACATAATCACGCCCGAGAAGCATATTAAAATCTAACAGGCCTTGCACCACTATTACATCAACAAGGACAATCTTCCCACTTAATGAGATAGGTAACTGAGGAAGAACCCCTAAATATTCACTAAGATGTCTGTCAAAATCCAACAACTCATGCGAAGCAGACACAAGCTCGGGAGATCCCAAGACTTTCCAAACCGAGGAGGATAAAATACTTGCAGAGGCTCCTTCATCCATAATACAATGATAGATGTTTGTTGAATTAACTTTAACCCTTATTTGAAAAGGTGCATAAGAAGGAAGACGAGGCTCAACAATATCATTCTAATCAAGGGAAACCATCCTAGGGCTCTAAGGGGGTGTGCTCGGAGCGAGTGGAATGCCCCCTTGTTTTGAAAGTACGAAATTGGAAATGCTAAAAACATAGCCAGTAGACACTTCACTCCCCAAGAGAGGAGTGGGATCAACCAAAGATCATGATGGCGTGACCACTTTCTTAACCAATGATTGCATAGGCTACGAGACTACATGGTCTAAAGGCACTTCACCCCTCAAAAGAGGAGTGGGATCAATCGATGACTGCATCGACATGACCACTTTCTCAACCAATGGATGAATAGGTTGAGAGACTACAAGATCTAAAGGAACCTCACCCCCCAAAAGAGGAGTGGGATCAACCGATGACTGCATCGGTGTGACCACTTTCTCGACCAATGGATGAATAGGCTGAGAGACTACAAGGTCTAAAGGCACCTCACCCCCCAAAAGAGGAGTGGGATAGCCGATGACTACATCAGTGTGACCACTTTCTCAACCAATGGCTGAATAGACTGCGAGGAAACCTCATAAGACTCAGAATCAGAAGAGTTTGCAGAAAGGGACCACAATCTTTGTACCTCTGGAAGGCCAGGGCGCAAATGAGTAAAGCGATCTCTCTTGCAAAGCTTACAGGGGAAATTAGGCTTACGTCCTATCCGTCTAGATTTCTCAACACAATCAATGCCCCCAACATGACTATCAGTGGGTGGTTGCACATCTCCAACATGACTTGTAGAGGTTAGTGATGGGTCGATAACATGACTTGCAGAGGCTACAAACCTATTACCAGTATGACTAGCAGTGACTAGAATTCCCCCCCTAGCATGACTTGTAGAGGGTGGGTTCTTGCCCCCAACATAACTTGTAGAGGCCGGGTCTTCAACGTGACTTGCAGAGGTTGTTGACCTATCTCCAACATGACTCGTAGAGGTTGGTGATTTCTTCTTCTTACTCTTCCTCTTTCTATTTTGATAGACTTCCAGTTACTAGTAACTGTACTTTCACCAGAGGCAAGAGAAGGAGGAGGAGAAGACTTTGCTAATGAAGAAACATCAATAGGGTGCCCATGACTTAAGGTGCTTAACTGAGAAGTGTCAAGAGAATTCGGGACATTTGGAATGGTACCCAACCAAACTGATAGTCCCACATTCAACCCAGGAATGTACAAAGTGGCCATCAAAGGGACACCAACGTTTCCGAAGAAAGGAAAAGCACAAGAATCCCCTTGTGAAGGGGTTCCTTGGTTGGTATCGTCAGGAACTTTAGCCATGAAGATCTTATGCAGAGGTTCTCCCCTTCCGAGATCATTCAAATCTGTAAAAGTCTCACACGTTGACTTTGAAGAACCAATGTTATCAAAACAATGCCTATAAAGAGGCGGCTCCACGTTTCTAAGAGGAAGACTGAAAATTCCTCTCAACCGGCGGAGTGGGAAGTCTACCGCCCTAGGTAGGAGACCCAAAGCCACGACTGAATAACTCACTATGGAAAACTAGGGAGCACAGAGCACACACTAAAAGTTCCTAAAGAAAATTTTAAGCAAACGACTAACTAGTTGGAAGAACAACTACGCCAACCAACACTAGAGAAATTTACCGGTGCAAGTGCAACTCAAATACGGAAGCACCCTTCAGGTATACTCTGCAAAGTGTGGCCCAATGTCTTCCCGAGGTATCGTAGTATAATCCCATAGTCACCTGTGTAAGTCCCTAAAATAAAGGCAACCAAGTTACTAGCACGCGAACAATCACCAGGCGTGTACAGTCAAAAGTCGGGTGGACCGCAATGAGCATGGTATCAAGCCCGAAACCTATCAAGGGTATTGAAAGCAAGTGTTCTAGAAGACAACTGAGGACCTCAAAAAGATTCGAGACCCACGAAGCTCTGTGGCAAGTGCTATCGACAGAATCCTAGGATAAGCCCTCTATATGCGTTCCCCACTACGTTTAGTCCAACTTTGGAGGGGTTGTCTCCGCTACCTTTTTACACGTGACCTCATGTTTAGCCCCTGTTTTATAGGGGGATCCTAGATAACTTCCACGTTACTGGACTTCTACACTCCCTAACTCAGACTCTAATGTTTGATTTAAAGGCCTTGAAGAGTTTCCTCTCCAACCTAATTCAAGGACCTAACCCTAAACTAGTTGGTTGACCCTACAAACATAAAAGTCTAGTTATTTTTAATTAGCATTCTTTTTAAGGCTTGATTTACTCAAAAGGTGTGGTAGTGCAACTGATGTTGTTAAGACTCTTGCAGAAAGAAGAAATGATAAGAACACTAGAAAATAACTATTATCTTTTCATTTTTCTTTTAAAATGCTTTTAGAATTAGAAGAAACACAACACTATGCTAATTTCTTTTGTTGATTAATGTTGGTTGTCATTGATGTCAACCCTTGAAGAAAGCCCCGTAGCACAAAGGCTTGGGTAATGGACCCAATATTGTTTGATGTAAATATGACTCATTATTTTTTTTTCATGGTTGATAAGAAGTAAATATGGATGAACCCCAAAGTGGTCCCCTTATGGTGAAAGCCCTCACGGGAAGACGCTTTGTGGAGTAAGAGAACCCATGCTTAATTGTGGAATAATGAGATGAAGGAAAGTGATTTTTTCAGGGAAAATATCCTATATGGATAGTGATTTTCATTTCATTTTCGGTGGTATGTGGAGCGTCACATAATTCCTCACGGTTAAAGAGTTATGGCCATGAGAAGTTGGAGACCCCAGGTTTGGGTAATGGACCCAAGTTTGTTTGATGGGTAACGGTATGAGTTAAGATATTTTTTCAGATAATAATATTCTATATGGATAGTACATGTCATTCCATTTCTGGTGGTATGTATAACGTCACATAACTCCTCACGGTTTGAGAGTTATGGCCTTACGAAGTTGGAGGACCCTCATATGTCATCTAGAAGCCCCCAAAGGTCAAAGTAGTCAAAGTGGTTTAAGAGATTTTAAAAGGTAAATAATAAAGTGAAGTGAT